>CM065593.1:113818507-113899170 GCA_033119425.1 Bufotes viridis | reverse complement strand
GGTTTCAGCTGTGGCTGGCCAAGTTTCATAGTGTCCTGCAAATCATATATTTTGTTCTGGGCTGAAATTCAATTGCCAAAATAGCAATACCCTGAGTCCCTGAATCTGGTGTTCCAGCTGTTGCAGGGCTAGACTTAAATCTGTCCGTAACAGGGAATATTGTGTTCTGGGGTGAAATTCAATTGCCAAAATAGCATTACCCTAAATCTAGTGTCCCAGCACTGGCTGGCCAAACTATAATAGTGTCCGCCAAAACATATATTTTGTTCTGGGGTGAAATTCAATTGCTAAAATAGCAATACCATAAATCAGTGGTTTCAGCTCTGGCTGGCAAACTATAATAGTGTCCGCCAAAACATATATTTTGTTCTGGGGTGAAATTCAATTGCCAAAATAGCAATACCATAAATCAGTAGTTTCAGCTGTGGCTGGCCAAGTTTCATAGTGTCCTGCAAAGGATATATTTTGTTCTGGGGTGAAATTCAATTGCCAAAATAGCAATACCCTGAATCTGGTGTTCCAGCTGTTGCAGGCCTAGTTTAAATCTGTCAGAAACCGGGTATATTTTGTTCTGGGGTGAAATTAAATTGCCAAAATAGCAATACCATAAATCAGTGGTTTCAGCTGTAGCTGGCAAACTATAATAGTGTCCGCCAAAACATATATTTTGTTCTGGGGTGAAATTCAACTGCCAAAATAGCAATCCCCTAAATCTGGTGTCCCAGCACTGGCTGGCAAACTATAATAATGTCCGCCAAAACATATATTTTCTTCTGGGGTGAAATTCAATTGCCAAAATAGCAATACCATAAATCAGGGGTTTCAGCTGTGGCTGGCCAAGTTTCATAGTGTCCTGCAAAGGATATATTTTGTTCTGGGGTGAAATTCAATTGCCAAAATAGCAATACCATAAATCAGTGGATTCAGCTCTGGCTGGCAAACTATAATAGTGTCCGCCAAAACATATATTTTGTTCTGGGGTGAAATTCAATTGCGAAAATAGCAATACCATAAATCATTGGTTTCAGCTGTGGCTGGCCAAGTTTCATAGTGTCCTGCAAATCATATATTTTGTTCTGGGGTGAAATTCAATTGCCAAAATAGCAATACCCTGAGTCCCTGAATCTGGTGTTCCAGCTGTTGCAGGGCTAGTTTAAATCTGTCCGTAACAGGGAATATTGTGTTCTGGGGTGAAATTCAATTGCCAAAATAGCATTCCCCTAAATCTGGTGTCCCAGCACTGGCTGGCAAACTATAATAGTGTCCGCCAAAACATATATTTTGTTCTGGGGTGAAATTCAATTGCCAAAATTGCAATACCATAAATCAGTGGTTTCAGCTCTGGCTGGCAAACTATAATAGTGTCCGCAAAACATATATTTTGTTCTGGGGTGAAATTCAATTGCCAAAATAGCAATACCATAAATCAGTAGTTTCAGCTGTGGCTGGCCAAGTTTCATAGTGTCCTGCAAAGGATATATTTTGTTCTGGGGTGAAATTCAATTGCCAAAATAGCAATACCATAAATCAGTGGATTCAGCTCTGGCTGGCAAACTATAATAGTGTCCGCCAAAACATATATTTTGTTCTGGGGTGAAATTCAATTGCGAAAATAGCAATACCATAAATCATTGGTTTCAGCTGTGGCTGGCCAAGTTTCATAGTGTCCTGCAAATCATATATTTTGTTCTGGGCTGAAATTCAATTGCCAAAATAGCAATACCCTGAGTCCCTGAATCTGGTGTTCCAGCTGTTGCAGGGCTAGTTTAAATCTGTCCGTAACAGGGAATATTGTGTTCTGGGGTGAAATTCAATTGCCAAAATAGCATTCCCCTAAATCTGGTGTCCCAGCACTGGCTGGCAAACTATAATAGTGTCCGCCAAAACATATATTTTGTTCTGGGGTGAAATTCAATTGCCAAAATAGCAATACCATAAATCAGTGGTTTCAGCTCTGGCTGGCAAACTATAATAGTGTCCGCAAAAACATATATTTTGTTCTGGGGTGAAATTCAATTGCCAAAATAGCAATACCATAAATCAGTAGTTTCAGCTGTGGCTGGCCAAGTTTCATAGTGTCCTGCAAAGGATATATTTTGTTCTGGGGTGAAATTCAATTGCCAAAATAGCAATACCCTAAATCTTGTGTTCCAGCTGTTGCAGGTCTAGTTTAAATCTGTCCGTAACAGGGTATATTTTGTTCTGGGGTGAAATTCAATTTCCAAAATAGCAATACTCTGAATCTGGTGTTCCAGCTGTTGCAGGCCTAGTTTAAATCTGTCCATAAAGGATACCTTTCATCCAGGGCCTAAATACTAGCCCTAAAAGAGATATTTCCCTAAATCAGTGGTTACTGCTGTGCCTGGATTAGTGTAATACGCTACATAAATAAATAGGCAGATAGTGTTAGGTGCCTGTTAAAAAAGGCCTGAATTTGAAATCAATACATTGGGCCAAATATTTTTTCCTTATTGTGGTGCTTGGTGAACGGTAACAATGAGGAAAACATCTAGTACGGGACGCGGACACGGTCGTGGTGGTGTTAGTGTACCCTCTGGTGCTGGGAGATGGCGTGGCCATTCTGCCACAGCCACACGTCCTAGTGAACCAACTACCTCAGGTTCCAGTACCCGCCAGAATTTACAGCGATATTTGGTGGGGCTCAATGCCGTTCTAAGGATGGTAAGGCCTGAGCAGGTACAGGCGCTAGTCAATTGGGTGGTCGACAGTGGATCCAGCACGTTCACAACATTATCTCCCACCCAGTCTTCTGCAGAAAGCGCACAGGTGGCGCCTAAAAACCAAGCCCATCAGTCTGTCACATCACCCCCATACATATCAGGGAAACTGTCTGAGCCTCAAGTTATGCAGCAGTCTCTTATGCTGTTTGGAGACTCTGCTGGCAGGGTTTCCCAAGGGAATCCACCTAGCCCTTCCCCAGTGGTGGAAGACAAAGAATGCACCGATTCACAACCACTGATGTTTCCTGATGATGAGGACATGGGAATACCATCTCATCGCAGTCTGCACGTCTCTGAGGATGACGAAACACATGTGCCAACTGCTGCGTCTTTCTGCAGGAGGTCAGGGAGGAAGACTGTGTGGAAGACGATGCAGGGGACGATGAGGTCCTAGAACCCACATGAAATGAAGGTTGTGCCACTGACTTTCATAGTTCAGAGGAAGAGGCAGTGGTGAGACCGAGCCAACAGTGTAGCAAAAGAGGGAGCAGGGTGCAAAAGCAGAACAGCCGCCTCCAAGAGAGTTCGCCTGCTACTGGCCACCGCCACCAGGGACCGAGCACCCCAAAGGCAGCTTCAAGGAGTTCCCTGGCATGGCACTTCTTCAAACAATGTGCTGACGACAAGACCCGAGTGGATTGCACGCTGTGCCATCAGAGCCTGAAGCGAGGCATTAACGTTCTGAACCTTAGCGCAACCTGCATGACCAGGCATCTACATGCAAAGTATGAACTGCAGTGGATTAAACACCTTAAAAGCAAGGAACTCACTCTGGCTCCCCCTGCTCCCTATTCTGCTGCTGCCCTGGCGTCTTCCTCCGCCTCTTGAGGAATGTTGGCACCTGCCGCCCACCAAACAGAGGATGTGCCACCGACACCACCAATTGCATCACCAAGCCTCTCCACCATGTCACACGGCAGCATTCAGCTCTCCATCTCACAAACCTTGGACAGAAAGCGTAAATTCCCACCTAGCCACCCTCGAGCCCTGTGCCTGAATGCCAGCATTTCTAAACTACTGGTCTTTGAAATGCTGGCATTCAGGCTGGTGGACACAGACAGCTTCAAACAGCTGTTGGCGATGGCTGTCCCACAGTATGTTGTTCCCAGCCGCCACTACTTCTCCAAGAGAGCCGTGCCTTCCCTGCACAACCAAGTATCCGATAAAATCAAGTGTGCACTGCGCAACGCCATCTGTGGCAAGGTCCACCTAACAACATATACGTGGACCAGTAAGCACGGCCAGGGACGCTATATCTCCCTATCTGCACACTGGGTAAATGTAGTGGAGGCTGGGCCCCAGGCGGAGAGTTCTTTGGCGCACGTACTTCTTCTGCCAAGGATCGCAGGGCATCATTCTTTGCCTCCTGTAGCCTCCTCCTCCTACTCGGCTTCCTCATCCTCTTCTTCCACCAGCTCATCCAGTCTGCCACACACCTTCACCACCAACTTCAGCACAGCCCGGAAAACGTCAGCAGGCCGTCCTGAAACTCATATGTTTGGGGGACAGGCCTCACACCGCGCAGGAGTTGTGGCAGGGTATTGAACAACAGACCGATGAGTGGTTGCTGCCGGTGGGCCTCAAGCCCGGCCTGGTGGTGTGCGATAATGGCCGAAATCTCGTTGCAGCTCTGGGACTAGCCGGTTTGACGCACATCCCTTGCCTGGTGCATGTGCTGAATTTGGTGGTGCAGAAGTTCATTCACAACTACCCCAACATGTCAGAGCTGCTACATAAAGTGAGGGCCGTCTGTGCGTGCTTCCGGTGTTCACATCCTGCCGCTGCTCGCCTGTCTGAGCTACAGCGTAACTTTGGCCTTCCCGCTCACCGCCTCATATGTGACTTGCCCACCAGGTGGAACTCCACCTTGCACATGCTGGAGAGACCGTGCGAGCAGCAGCAGGCCATAGTGGAGTTTCAGCTGCAGCACGCACGGGTCAGTCGCACTGCGGAACAGCACCACCAATGACTGGGCCTCCATGCGAGACCTGTGTGCCCTGTTGTGCTGTTTGAGTACTCCACCAACATGGCCAGTGGCGATGACGCCGTTATCACCGTTACAATACCACTTCTATGTCTCCTTGAGAAAGACTTATGGCAATGATGGAAGAGGAGGTGGCACAGGAGGAGGAGGAGGAGGAGGAAGAGGGGTCATTTTTAGCACTTTCAGGCCAGTGTCTTAGAAGTGGCTCAGAGGGAGTTTTTTTGCAAAAGCAGAGGCCAGGTACAAATGTGGCCAACCAGGGCCCACTACTGGAGGATGAGGAGGACGAGGATGAGGATGAGGAAGTGGAGGAGGATGAGGATGAAGCATGTTCACAGCGGGCGGCACCCACTGGTGCATGGCTGGGTGGAAACGGAGGATGATGACGATACGCCACCCACAGAGGACAGCTTGTCCTTACCTCTGGGCAGCCTGGCACACATGAGCGACTACATGCTGCAGTGCCTGCGCAACGACAGCAGAGTTGCATACATTTTAACATGTGTGGACTACTGAGTTGCCACCCTGCTGGATCCCGGTACAAAGACAATTTGCCCACCTTACTTCCTGCACTGGAGCGTGATAGGAAGATGCGCGAGTACAAGTGCACGTTGGTAGACGCTCTACTGAGAGCATTCCCAAATGTCACAGGGGAACAAGTGGAAGCCCAAGGCGAAGGCAGAGAAGGAGTGAGAGGTCGCCAACGCATCTGTGTCACGGCCAGCTCCTTTGAGGGCAGGGTTAGCATGGCAGAGATGTGGAAAAGTTTTGTCACCACGCCACAGCTAACTGCACCGTCACCTGACACTTTTACTGTCTAATGACCGCCCCATTGTCTGGGTGTCAGGGGCCTTTATGTCGTTTAATCATTTGTTGTCTTGGTGGGAGATATTAAACTCTTTTACTGTCATGACCGCCCCATTGTCTGGGTGTCAGGGGCCTTAATTTCACGTACTTGCTTGCTGTCTTGGTGGCAGACATTTAACACTTTTACTGTCTAATGACCGCCTCATTGTCTGGGTGTCAGGGGCCTATATGTTGTTTAATCACTTTTTGTCTTGGTGGGAGATATTAAACTCTTTTAACTGTCATGACCGCCCCATTGTCTGGGTGTCAGGGGCCTAAATTTCATGTACTTGCTTGCTGTCTTGGTGGCAGACATTTGACACTTTTACTGTCTAATGACCGCCTCATTGTCTGGGTGTCAGGGGCCTTTATGTCGTTTAATTATTTGTTGTCTTGGTGGGAGATATTAAACTCTTTTTACTGTCATGACCGCCCCATTGTCTGGGTGTCAGGGGCCTAAATTTCACGTACTTGCTTGCTGTCTTGGTGGCAGACATTTAACACTTTTTACTGTCTAACGACCACCCCATTGTCTGGGTGTCGGAGGCCTATATGTCGTTTAATCATTTGTTGTCTTGGTGGGAGATATTAAACTCTTTTACTGTCATGACCGCCCCATTGTCTGGGTGTCAGGGGCCTAAATTTCACGTACTTGTTTGCTGTCTTGGTGGCAGACATTTAACACTTTTACTGTCTAATGAGCGCCCCATTGTCTTGGTGTCAGGGGTCTATATGTCGTTTAATCATTTTTTTGTCTTGGTGGGAGACATTAAACTCTTTTTACTGTCAAATGACCTCTTCTCTGTCTGGGTGTCAGGGGCCTACATAAATGATAATTGCCTGTTCCATTGCAGGTTGACCTGAGGTCTGTGTTGCTGTTACGGGACCGCTCTCCTCTTTGCGGGTGCCATGGCCCTGAGTCTGTGAATGAGGCCTGTGGCACTGCAGGCAGACATGAATCCTTTTTGACTGTGATGAGACTTCAACTCCCAACTTCAACTTAATTTTTATTTATTTTATTTTATTTAAAATCATTTCCCTATCCACATTTGTTTGCAGGAGTTTACCTACATTTTTCTGCCTTTTGCAGCCCTCTAGCCCTTTCCTGGGCTATTTTACAGCCTTTTTATTGTCCAAAAGTGCCCAACATTTTCCGGAAGTTTGGCCGAACTTCCCGAACATCCAGGTGTTCACTGAACTCTACTAGTGGCCCTTCACACAGAATAATGACCCCCAAATGCCCTCTAACACAGTATAATAACCCCAGTGGCCCCACACACAGTATAATGACCCCACAATGGCCTAGAGATGGCCCGAACTATTCGCCGGTGAACAGTTCCCGGCGAACATAGCTTGTTAGCGTCCGCCGCGGCGGGCTGAACATATTCGATGTTCGCGTTCGCCTCATACTTTATCATTGAGCAAACTTTGACCCTGTACCTCACAGTCAGCAGACACATTCCAGCCAATCAGCAGACCGTCCCTCCCAGACCCTCCCACCTCCTATCTAAACGCAAGGATAGGATCCATCTTACATTCATTCTGAAGCTGCAGTGTTAGTAATTGTAAATCACAATGCGATTAATATTACCTGTATTATTCGCATTATGATTACAACTTAGATCTGAGTTCCAAATGGTTGTATTGCTAGAATATATTAATGAAGATAACAAATATAGCACTATATTCTCAATCTTCATTATATTCTAGCAATAAAACCATTAGGAACTCAGATCTAAGTTAATTTGCAATGCGATTAATATAACCTGCATTAATCGCATTGCGAATTCAACTTAGAGCTGAGTTCTAATGGTTGTTGTATTGCTAGAATATACGTTATATTCTAGCAATACAACCATTAGAACTCAGCTTCTAAGTTGTAATCGCAATGCCAATAATACTTACAATTATTAATCGCTTTGCGAATCCATTTGATGCCTCTGTTTGATTGTATATGACGGTTGACTATGACTACCACCAACGTTCTGCTGCCTCCAAAGCAAGATATCTGAACCCCCAGGGGCCATTTGGGCATTTTTAATAGAAAATGCATAAAAACGCATAAAAACGCATTTGCGTTTTATAATTTTTCATTTTTTAGTTTATTTTGTTGTGTATTTTGCCACATTTGGTTGCATATTTACATTTGGTATAGGCAAATATGGTAGTCTAGATCATGTGTCTATACCAAAACCTAGGATCATTGTTTGACAGCATATTTTCTAAGCCATGTAGCTGAATATAGATTTGGGCAGAGTAATGATCTAGACCAGTGATGGGCAGCGTGCGGCTCTCCAGCTGTTGCTAAACTACAACTCCCACCATGCCCTGCAGTAGGTTGATAGCTATAGACAGGCTTTGCATGCTGGGAGTTGTAGTTCTGCAACAGCTGGAGAGCAGCATGTTGCCCATCACTGATCTAGACTACCATATTTGCCTATACCAAATGTAAATATGCAACCAAATGTGGCAAAATACACAAAAATTAAACTAAAAATGAAAAATATAAAAACGCAGATGCGTTTTTGATGCGTTTTCTATCAAAAACGCCCAAATGGCCCCTGGGGGTTCAGATATATTGCCTCGGAGGCAGCAGAACATTGGTGGTAGTCATAGTCAACCATCATATACAATCAAATAGAGGCATTAAATGGATTTGCAAAGCGATTAATAATTGTAAGTATTATTCGCATTGCGATTACAACTTAGAGCTGAGTTCCTAATGGTTGTATTGCTAGAATATAACATATATTCTAGCAATACAACAACCATTAGAACTCAGCTCTAAGTTGAATTCGCAATGCGATTAATGCAGGTTATATTAATCGCATTGCAAATTCAACTTAGATCTGGGTTTCCTAATGGTTGTATTGCTAGAATTATATAACGAAGATTGAGAATATAGAGCTAAATTCCCAATCTTAGTTATATTCTAGCAACTACAACCATTAGAAACCCATCTCTAAGTTAAATTCGCAAATATAATGTCCCAACTCCCAAACTATTCACCGGCGAGTAGTTCCGGCGAACATAGCTTGTGCGCGTTCGTCGCTGCGAGGCGAACATATGCGATGTTAGGTCCACCCCATATCATTGAGTAAACTTTGACCCTGTACCTCACAGTCAGCAGACACATTCCAGCCAATTAGCATATCCTCCCTCCCAGACCCTCCCATCTCCTGGATACAGCATCCATTTTAGATTCATTCGGAAGCTGCAGTCTTAGTGAGAGGAGGGACAGTGTAACTGCTGCTGAGATTTAATAGGGAAATCGATAGCTAGGCTAGTGTATTCAGTGTCCACTCCAGTCCTGAAAGACTCATCAGATCTCTGCTGTAAGGACTGCATCCTGACAGCACCCCAAAAGCCCTTTTTAGGGCTAGTACATCAGTCTCCCTCCCAGACCCTCCCACCTCCCATCAAAAAGCAAGGATGGCATCCATCTTAGTAGTTGTAATCGCAATGCGATTAATACAGGTTATATTAATCGCATTGCGAATTCAACTTAGAGCTGGGTTCCTATTCTCAATCTTCATTATATTCTAGCAATACAACCATTAGGAACTCCGATCTAAGTTGTAATCGCAATGTGATTAATACAGGTTATATTAATCGCATTGCTAATTTAACTTAGAGTTGGGTTCCTATTCTCAATCTTCGTTATATTCTAGCAATACAACCATTAGGAACTCAGATCTAAGTTGTAATCGCAATGCGATTAATACAGGTTATATTAATCGCATTGCGAATTCAACTTAGAGCTGGGTTCCTATTCTCAATCTTCATTATATTCTAGCAATACAACCATTATGAACTCAGATCTAAGTTGTAATCGCAATGCGATTAATACAGGTTATATTAATCGCATTGCGAATTCAACTTAGAGCTGGGTTCCTATTCTCAATCTTCGTTATATTCTAGCAATACAACCATTAGGAACTCAGCTTTAAGTTGAATTCGCAATGCGATTAATATAACCTGTATTAATCGCATTGCGATTACAACTTACCACACTCTGCGTCAACTAGATATTTTTCCATGGGAGTTTTGCCATGGATCCCCTCCGGCATGCCACAGTCCAGGTGTTAGTTCCCTTGAAACAACTTTTCCATCACTATTGTGGCCAGAAGGAGTCCCTTTGTTTTTAAAATTCGCCTGTCTATTGAAGTCTATGGCGGTTCGCACTGTTCGCATGCTCGCGAACATTTGCGGAAGTTCGCGAACGGAAAATTGTATGTTCGCGACATCACTACAATGGCCCTCCATTCAAAATAATAACCCTCAGTCACCCCCATCAGAATAATGACCCCTAGTGGCCCCCACAATGGAGTACAGTCCACAAAAATTAGGCATTCACCTGGACGTACATTAGGCGGTCACTGGATAAAAATTTTACTGTAGGCCAGTACAGGCCCCAAAAATGAAACATTAACCTGACAGAAAAGAACTTGTGATGATGTGGCTGGAGGTACATTAGGCGGTCACTGGATAAAAATTTTACTGTAGGCCACTGGATTACAGGTCCCAAAATCCACCAGCAGCTAACATTATACAGGAGATGTAGCTCAGGTAATGTCTCTGCTATCAACAGCGGCTAACGTTATACAGGAGATGTAGCTCAGGTAATGTCTCTGCTATCAACAGAGGCTAACATTATAAAGGAGATGTAGCGCAGGTAATGTCGCTGCTGTCACCAGCAGCCAAACAATTGCACGCAATTTAGCGCACATCGTGCTTATATATTTCACAGCCAGATAAAACAACAGTCCTTAAAAGGACTGTTGGGTCTCTAACACCTTTCAAAAATCAAAACTACCTAAAAAAACACAATTCCTCTCTGTACACTATTTGTCCCTTCTGCTGCAGCTCGCTCTGACTAAGTCTGTACCTGATGACACGTTCCAGCCAGCTAATCACTGTAATGCCAGTAACTAACATTGCTACGGCATTACAGTGAGTGGCAGTACTTCCCCACACGTTTATTGGCTGTAAAGGAGGCTCGAATGAAAAAGATGTTTGGCTGAGCATACTCACTCAACACTACTTGCCTTGTCTTTCCCTATGCTCAGCTCACAGTACAATGGTGGAGACTGCAAGGGATGAGGGCTTTATAGAGCTGTGACATCATAGGGAATGACTATCTGCGGACTGACTGGATGCACAGCACTTTGGGTGATCTCGAGATCCCAGGCTTCTGACTTTTAATTTTTAACACGTGCAGCCGCCATTTTAGGAAAGACCCTGAAGCGGGAAAAAATTATGATTTGTTTCAAATCACAGTTTTCCTAAACTTCAGACGGAATTCCACTTTCAATGCTTTGCTCAACACTGATTATAATAATAATATTAGTACTGTAATATTTGGGATATTCGCTCAAATATATCCCTACAATTTTATAAAAATGTCAAAGTAAAATAATGTCCATATTTTCAATGTACAGAGGGTCCACACTTTTTTTCATTTGTCTAAAATAACCAGATATGTATAACGTGAGATGCTTTACCTTGCAAATTTCAACATAGTATCCCAAGATATTTCCCACTATATAGAAGCTTGTGGGAAAATACTGGAGAAAAAAACTTTGATTTTGTCCCCATTCATTGTCAATGGGGACAAAACTGAACTGAACAGAACAGAATGCTCCAAAATGCATTCCATTTCACTTGGTTGCCTTCCCAAACCGGAGAGCAAACCACAGTAAGGGCTCTTTCACACTTGCGTATTTCTTTTCCGGCATAGAGTTCCGTCGTCGGGGCTCTATGCCGGAAAAATCCTGATCAGGATTATCCCAATGCATTCTGAATAGAGAGAAATCCGTTCAGGATGCATCAGGATGTCTTCAGTTCAGGACCGGAACGTTTTTTGGCCGGAGAAAATACTGCAGCATGCTGCGCTTTTTGCTCCGGCCAAAAATCCTGAACACTTGCCGCAAGACCGGATCCGGAATTAATGCCCATTGAAAGGCATTAATCCGGATCCGCCTAAGCTAAACGTCGTTTTGGCGCATCCGTCATTTAGCTTTTTCTGAATGGTTACCATGGCAGACAGGACGCTAAAGTCCTGGTTGCCATGGTAAAGTGTAGTGGGGAGCGGGGAGCAGTATACTTACCTCCGTGCAGCTCCTGGGGCGTTTCAGAGTTACGCCAGGGCCCCACGCGCATGGATCACGTGATTGCATGGATCACGTGATCCATGCGCATGGGGCGCTCTGACGTCATTCTGGAGCGCCCCGGGAGCGACACGGGCGGTAAGTATACTGCTCCCCCACTCCCCACTACTACTATGGCAACCAGGACTTTAATAGCGTCCTGGCTGCCATAGTAACACTGAAAGCATTTTAAAGACTGATCAGGCTTCAAATGCTTTCAGTTCACTTGCATCGTTACGGATCCGGCGGGCACTTCCGGCGACGGAAGTGCACGCCGGATCCTAACAACGCAAGTGTAAAAGAAGTCTAAGCTGCGGTTTTCTTTCCGCAATGGGATGCTGAGCAAAATGAATCCAGCATGACATACAATGCAAGTTAATGGTGACAGATCCATCTCGAATACAATAGAAAACTGATCAGTTCAATGGTATTCATGCTGGATCCGTCATTGCTATTTCAAAGATAATACAACTGGAGCATAGATACCAAAAGCCCAATACAAAAAAAAAAAAAAGAAAGCAATGCAGTGCTTTAGAAAAAAAAAATTAACATTAATGCTGGATTCACAGTTTTTTGTGAGCTTTTTCTGTACATTTGCATTTTCACTGGACTTTTTTGCGCAAGCATTTTTTGATGTGTTTTTTTTTTTTGCTACTCACACTTTTGTTAAAGTGGCTTTTGTGGGCTTCTGAATCTCTTTCTCTATAGGGAAAAAAACATGGTTCACACAATTTCTATAAAACCATAGGCAGTAGAAAAAAAAATGTGAGGAATTTCTATCGTACCTTTTTAGATGAGTAAAAAATGGCCAAGCAGATTTGTACACGTACAGTTTTGTCTTTTGGGCAAAAAAAAAAAATCACAAAAAAAAAAAAAAGGGGGGAGGTTTATCAATACTGGTTAAAAAGATACTGGGCTTAGTTGCCTATAGCAACCAATCAGATTCAGAGGTCCTTTGGGAAATAAAAGGATTCATCTGATTGGTTGCCATGGGCAACTAAGCCAGTTTTCCTTTGCACCAGTTTTGATAAAAGTCTCCCAATGTACTGTATGATGTTTAATAAATATCGCCCAACTTATGAAAATGCAGAATTCTATAAGACTGACTTTAAAAATTCTACTTAAAAATTCTACTTAATGATACATTTTCATGATACATGATTTAAAATGTGAGTATACTGCTGGACTATTACAATCTTTCAAATGCAACATTTTACTAATAGTGAAGACATATTTTAACTAATGAAACCTTCCATTAATACATCATCAAAAAGTATGCCTGAATAGTAAATGAGTGTCTATTTTATATCCCTGAAGCTCACCTGACAAATCCAAATACTGACAAAGTAATCTTTTGGGTTAAGAGTTAAAGTTATAGCTAGCAACCTAGGAAGATCCTTAGTTATAAATTATTAGCTAGTTATTTGTTGGGTAAGCAGTAAGAATATTTAGGGAAAAGCTAGAGGAAGATATCGCTACATGAATTAAGACATTTGCTGCTTGCTCCTAGTTGGACAACCAAACGGGCAACATTTATATGATTTTTAAAGTTTATAATATACTAGGCATACTAGGGCTCTCCATAATGGCAAGAGTGCTCCTTCGAGAAATCACATATATTGTTGAGGAGCATATATTTGTATACTAGTCTCTTATGTTCTTTTTCCAAATTTTTCCAAAAATTTGGCGAACTTCAAACAAACAGAATCTTGCCTGGTTCACTCATCTATATTCTCTTCTTAAATTCACGTTTTAGTTTTCATCTACAGTATTTATATAACAATACTTACCTTAGGGACAAGGTTGAAAATGAACTTTTGTTGGTTGTACACGAAAACTACAATAATCAAACTTAATTTCTAAGTATGAAACACTGAAATATGATAAAAGATAAAACCAACAAATTATTACCTTTGAATCAAAATCAAATAAACAAACATATCCTTTTTGCCAAAGTATATTCAATACACAATAAAATACTGTTCCTTTGAATAGATGATATATCGTAAATCATGTAAATGTTGCCCATTTGGTTGCCCAACTAGGAGCAAAGCAAGCACCAAATGTCTTAATTGGTGTAGTGACATCTTTCTCTAGGTTTGTCCTAAATATTCTTACTAGAGCCAGTTCACTTATCCTTACAAGAGAGGTACGTGAATTTATGCTTTTCTGAAATTGTCTGTATTATCTAAAGTTGTGGATCACTATAATTCTACCATGACAATTTAAGAACTTCGTCTATACATAGATACGTAGATAATCTACACAGTCTAGTAACATTTATTAAAATGGATGAAAATGAACTAGGCAAAGTCTACAACCTGGACCCATGTTTCTCATTACACTTTCAGAATAATGCATTAATCTTGATGCTTTCAAAAGGGCATAACTGTCACTGAAGCAAGAAAGTATCTGTCATTCTGCGAACAAGTCTTCAATCATTGTTGTCTGTCTTGTCCCTTTTTATAAAGAGAATAAATTCTCATTATTTTAAAGAAATTAAATGCAGGATTAGTATAGGACAGTTTAAATCAATGATGGTTGTAACAAGTTACAAAACTAACAAAAGATAAAGGAGGTCATTTACTAAGTGATATACCCCAGTTTTCTAGCGTATATCTGTCGCAGTTTGCGGAGCAAAATTTATTTGCGCTGTAATCTGTGACTTTTCCCCAGTCATACCAGGTCTAAAAAAGGGGCTGTGGCATGGGCAGGGAAGGGAGAAAATGGTCTAAATTTAAGTAGGAAGCTGGCTTACATAACTCGCAGGATCCACCGCCAGTACGTGGAGTTATTAAGACCGGTGTCTAAAACATCAGTCTTAAAGAAGAACTCCTGCAAAAAGTTTTAATCTCTGACCTGTTAGAAAAGTACATGATGTAATCTGTAGTGAATGTTATCTTCTCATCAGTGACTGTATTTGTGAGTTATCCCCTCCCTTCTAATTTTTAGCTGTGTCATGTGATCAACTCTCTGATCTCTAACTGACACAGGACAGTAAGTTAGTAGAGTAAAGGGTTAATATGAACCTTTTGCAGGCGCTGTATACAGGAGTTTTGTTACCAGGTAGATATTGGTAAAAAAGATTTGATTTATTCCAGGTTGACACATTTCAAGGGTGTACAGCCCTCTTCATCAGGACAATAATACAATGCAATCAAATGGATACAAATGTGGTCATTTAAAAAGTGTTTTTGGCACAGAAACAACGGGTGGTGGTGGTCGGGGATAGTGTATGAGTGACACTGGAGTAGTCGCTGCCCTGTGTGAGACTGACAGCAGAGCAAGAAGTGCTGGTTTGATATCGCCCCCTTATCTTGGAATGTCAGCCCCAGGTAGGGATGACAGCTGAGTAAGAAGCGCCGATGCAGTTCTGTCACTCCCCCCCCCCCTTATTTTTTATCATGGAGCATCAGCAGGTAGGGTGGGATGATGTGATCTGGCTGCAGGTAAAGAGAGGTGTTGTGATCTCGCCTCTTCTGTCATTGAGGGGCAGAAAGGGCGGGGGCAGCAAGGGGACATTGCTGCAGTCTGGTCTTATCTATCATGGAGCAGCAGCGGGATCTGGGTTAAAGATAATACTAAGTGGCAGTGCCCTGTGTCGATGGCTGGGTGCGGTGGGAACTTGAATGATAAGATATGGTATCTGTACTTGAGAGCGCAAATGTCTGTGCTCCCAATACAGTTTACCGGCATAATTTTCACAGTCAGTAAGGTATTATCCACATAAGTACCCTTTGCGCATATTTTGTGTGCCTGTGCTAGGTTTTTTATATATATACTGTGTATAAAGATATGTGGTAAATAGATGGTAAGAAGCTAAAAAAAAACACATATACAGTT
The DNA here is from genome assembly GCA_033119425.1 of Bufotes viridis. Classification (NCBI taxonomy): domain Eukaryota; kingdom Metazoa; phylum Chordata; class Amphibia; order Anura; family Bufonidae; genus Bufotes; species Bufotes viridis. The sequence continues at coordinate 113,883,607 of CM065593.1, read as the reverse complement.
GCAAGAAAAAGAATGTGAACCCTTTGGAATGATACGGATTTCTACACAAATTGGTCATAAAATGTGATCTGATCTTGATCTAAGTCACAACAATAGACAATCACAGTCTGCTTAAACTAATAACACACAAATAATTAAATGTTACCATGTTTTTATTGAACACACCATGTAAACACTCACAGTGCAGGTGGAAATAGTATATGAACCCCTAGACTAATGACATCTCCAAGAGCTAATTGGAGTGAGGTGTCAGCCAACTGGAGTCCAATCAATGAGATGAGATTGGAGGTGTTGGTTACAGCTTCCCTGCCCTATAACAAACACACACCAGTTCTGGGTTTGTTTTTCCCAAGAGCATTGACTGATGTGAATGATGCCTCACACAAAATAGCTCTCAGAAGACCTATGATTAAGAATTGTTGACTTGCATAAAGCTGGAAAGGGTTATAAAATGACCGCTGTCAGAAGTAGGATAAAAAAAAAGGGTTATAAAAGTATCCACAGTAAGACAAATTATCTATAAATGGAGAAAGTTCAGCACTGCTGCTACTCTCTCTAAGAGTTGCCGTCCTGTAAAGATGATTGCAAGAGCACAGCACAGACTGCTCAATGAGGTGTCGAATAACTAGAGTTTCAGCTAAAGACTTACAAAAGTCTCTGGCATACGCTAACATACCTGTTAGCGAATCTACGATACGTAAAACACTAAACAAGAATGGCTTTCATGGGAGGATACCACAGAGGAAGCCACTGCTGTCCAGATGAAACCAAAGTTGTGTTGTTTGGAAGAAACACACAACACTATGTCTGGAGAAAAGAGGCACAGCACACCAAAATCAAAACCTCATCCCAACTGTGAAGTATAGTGGTGGGAGCATCATGGTTTGGGGCTGCTTTGCTGCATCGGGGCCTGGACGGATTGCTATCATCAAAGGAAAAATGAATTCTCAAGTTTATCAAGACATTTTGCAGGAGAACATAAGGCTATCTGCCCACCAGCTGAAGCTCAACAGAAGATGGGTGTTGTAACAGGGCAACGACCCAAAGCATAGAAGTAAATAAAAACAGAATGGGCTAAACAGAAGAAAATACGCTTTCTGGAGTGGCCCAGTCAGAGTCCTGACCTCAACCCGATTGAGATGCTGTGGCATGACCTCAAGAAAGCGATTCACACCAGACATCCCAAGAATATTGCTGAACTGAAACAGTTCTGTAAAGAGGAATGGTCAAGAATTACTCCTGACCGTTGTGTACGTCTGATCTTCAACTACAGGAAACGTTTGGTTGAAGTTATTGCTGCCAAAGGAGGTTCAACCAGTTATTAAATCCAAGGGTTCACATACTTTTTCCACCTGCACTGTGAATGTTTACATGGTGTCTTCAATAAAAACATGGTACCATTTGATTCTTTGTGTGTTATTAGTTTAAGTAGACTGTGATTGTCTATTGTTGTGACTTAGATGATCAGATCACATTTTATGACCAATTTGTGCAGAAATCCATATCATTCCAAAGAGTCCACATACTTTTCTTGCAACTGTAGATTAAAATTAGATTTATGTAGCTTGTTCTTTCTTACCCGAATTTTGTTAATATTTATAATTTTATCATATGCAAACACACTTAGTTGTTGTGTACATATAATATATAATATATATAATTATATATACATATGGTAGTTGTATAATATGGCTAGATGCAGTGTTTATATATGGTTTTAGTATAAGGTTGCTGCGGTTGGCTGCGCGAAAGGGCCTTTTCATTGTTTTGGAAAATAGTATATATGATTTGCTTTATGGGAAAGGGGGATCGGTGTTTAATTTTCTTCTGTTATCTTTACAGTTTAGTCTTAATCACGACAATCTGATCATATGAGGTATGTATCAAGCTGGGAATCAGTATGGACATTATGCTCAAATTAAATAAGATATCTATTAGAACTTATAAAATAAAGTGCCTGAGTATCTCCATAAATATATATAATAAATAATAATAAATAATAAGTAGTATAATACTAAAAGACAAATAAAATGGTGGACAGATTTTTTCGTTTATATATATTTTGTGGAGGGAGCAAGGGGTACAGGTTACAGAGTATACGGCTGTTTTTTTTATATATAAACAAGAACCATAAGGTTGAACAGTCCTGTGTTTTCTGGGGACGTCCATTATCTTTATAATTGTGATGGAAATGTTACTGATGGTGTCAGTGCTTTTTAGAGTGGCTTATGAATGAGAAGGGCAATGATTCCCTACAGTATGATTTCACTTATCTCATTCAGGCCGTGTGGTGTAAAAGTATCTAATTAACAGATCCAGTAGATCTATTTCTTTTGTAGGCTACTGAATCTGTTGAAGAGGTTCTCCAGTATAAGTTGAATTGGAGTGATTCTTAATGGATGTTTCCCTTTCTCAGGAGTGGATGCACAGTGTCTGAACACACTCTGCTTAGAATATTGTCTCTGTATATTATACCTATGTTGGTTGACACGACAATGTAGCGGTTGTGTTGTGCGACCCACGTATTGAAGCCCACATTTGCATTCGATTAGATATATCATGTAACTGCTTTGACATGTCATATGGTGTTTAATTGTGAAAGTAGACATAAAACAAATCATATACACTATTTTCCAAAACAATGAAAAGGTCCCTCTGCACAGCCAACCACAGCAGCCTTATACTAAAAACATATATAAACACTGGCCTCCAGGCAGGAGGGGTTAATTCACGGCAAAACGGGGTTCATGTCACCCACCAATGGAACAGAGGATTTGTAAAAATGTAGACCCCTGGTATTAAGGCAGAGCAGGGGTTTTTCATCGGCGGTTGATGTCACCCACCAATGGAACAGACGATTTTTAAAAATGTGTGCCCCTGGCATCCAGGCAGAGCAGGGGTTTATTCACTGCAAAACAGGATTCATGCCACCCACCAATGGAACAGGCGATTTTTAGAAATGTAGGCCCCTGGCACCAAGGCAGAGGAGGGGTTAATTCACGGCAAAACAGGGTTAATGTCACCCACCAATGGAACAGGCGATTTTTAGAAATTTTGGTCCCTGTCACCTATAGAGAGCAGGGATTTATTCATGGCAAAATAGGGTTCATGTCACCCACCAATGGAACAGGCAATTTTTAGAAATGTAGGCCCCTGGCACCCAGGCAGAGGAGGGGTTTATTCACGGCAAAACGGGTTCAATGTCACCCACCAATGGAACAGACGAGTTAAAAATGTAGGCCCCTGGCCCCCAGGCATAGGAGGGGTTTATTCATGGCAAAACGGGGTTCATGTCACCAACCAATGGAACAGGCGATTTTTAGAAATGTAGGCCCCTGGCACACATGCAGAGGAGGGGTTAATTCACGGCAAAACGTGTTTAATGTCACCCACCAATGGATCAGGCCTTAGCACATAGCCCAGCTCACCTCCACCTCTCACTCTCACAGCAAGAGAACAAAACCTCCACATTGCACAACACACACTTGTTGCTGTTCGGGTTTTAACGCTTCCCTGAAAAACCTGGCCTGGACCGTGGGCAGACAGGCACCCACCTGCATATCTGCCTGCTCCCAGTAAGAGCCGGCCTGGATCCGCTGTGTTAACAGTATAACCACTGCAAAATGCACTTTTCAGTCTCTTACTCCACCGGGCTAGGATCCCCGGTGGCACGTACCTCCCGTCTATCACCACCCCAGGTACTCTCCTACACACACTATATTCTACATATTCGCGAATTCTAGCAAGCCAACCCAATAGGAAAGTTGCCTATAAACTGCCCTTACTCGTTTAATATTACTTTGCCGATTTTTCGCATAAGCTAAAATAAATTAAATAATGAGGAATATTCTAATTCACTACAGACTAAGATATTGTAGCCTTCTCACATTGGCCCACAAGTAGTGATGTCGCGAACATAAAATTTTCCGTTCGCGAACGGCGTCGCGAACTTACGCAAATGTTCGCAAACAGGGCGAACCGCCATATACTTTAATGGACAGGCAAACTTTAAAAACCACAGGGACACTTTCTGGCCACAGTAGTGATGGAAAAGTTGTTTCAAGGGGACTAACACCTGGACTGTGGCATGCCGGAGGGGGATCCATGGCAAAACTCCCATGGAAAATTACGTAGTTGACGCAGAGTGTGGTAAGTTGTAATCGCAATGCGATTAATACAGGTTATATTAATCGCATTGCGAATTCAACTTAGAGCTGGGTTCCTAATGGTTGTATTGCTAGAATATAACAAAGATTGAATTCTCAATCTTCGTTATATTCGAGCAATACAACCATTAGGAACCCAGCTCTAAGTTGTAATCACAATGCGAAAAATACTTACAATTATTAATCGCTTTGCGAATTCATTTGATGCCTCTATTTGATTGTATATGACGGTTGACTATGACTACCACCAACGTTTTCCTGCCTCCGAGGCAAGATATCTGAACCCCCAGGGGCCATTTAGGCATTTTTGATAGAAAACGCATCAAAAACGCATCAAAAGCGCATCTGCGTTTTTATCATTTTTTTATTTTTTATTTTATTTTATTGTGCTTTTTGCGACATTTGGTTGCATATTTACATTTGATACAGGCAAATATGGTAGTCTAGAATTCAGTGTTTCCCAACCAGTGTGCCTCCAGCTTTTGCAAAACTACAACTCCCAGCATGCTCGGACAGCCTTTGGCTGTGCAGGCATGCTGGGAGTTGTAGTTTCGCAACAGCTGGAGGCACACTGGTTGGGAAACACAGGTCTAGATCATTACTCTGTCCAAATCTATATTCAGCTACATGGCTTAGAAAATATGCTGTCAAACAATGATCCTAGGTTTTGGTATAGACACATGATCTAGACTACCATATTTGCCTATACCAAATGTAAATATGCAAAATGTGGGAAAGTGCCCCATTAGGAACTCAGCTCTAAGTTGAATTCGCAATGCGACTAATGCAGGTTATATTAATCGCATTGCGAATTAAACTTAGATCTGAGTTCCTAATGGTTGTTGTATTGCTAGAATATAACGAAGATTGAGAATATAGTGCTATATTCATTATCTTTGTTATATTCTAGCAATACAACCATTAGGAACTCAGATCTAACTTGTAATCGCAATGCGAATAATAAAGGTTATATTAATCGCATTGCGATTTACAATTACTAACACTGCAGCTTCAGAATGAATCAAAGATGGATGCTGTCTTTGTGTTTAGATAGGAGGTGGGAGGGTCTGAGAGGGAGGGTATGCTGATTGGCTGGAATGTGTCTGCTGACTGTGAGGTACAGGGTCAAAGTTTGCTCAGTGATAAAGTATAGGGGCGAACGTGAACATCGAATATGTTCAGCCCGCCGCGGCGGACGCGAACAACCTATGTTCGCCGGGAACTGTTCGCCGGCGAATAGTTCGGGCCATGTCTACCCACAAGCAAGAATCAGGCAGGTAATGACCCATATTTGGCGAAATATTTGTGAAATATCGCAAATTTGGATATGGCACCTGCGACTCATCACTATCTATTATTCAAGTTCCCACCTCACCCAGCCATCGACACAGGGCACTGCCATTTAGTACAGTCCTGATCAAATGTTTAAGACCACTTGAAAAATGGCAAAAAATCATATTTTACATTGTTGGATCCAAACAAGGTTCCAAGTAGAGCTTCAACATGCAACCAGAAGAAATGAGAGTGAGACAAAACATTTTTTGAGCATTCAATTAATTGAAAATAACGATTTAACTGAAACAGGCTGTTTTTCAGCTGATCCAAATTTTAGGACCGCATGCCTTTAAAAGGCCAAATCTGTGCAAAGATGTGGATTCATTGTAATTTTCTGTCAGGTAGTCACATGTTGCGATGGGAAAGGCAAAAAAAACTCTCCCTTTTTGAATGTGGTCGGGTTGTTGAACTGCATAAGCAGGGTCTCTCACAGCGCGCCATCACTGCTGAGATGGAATGCAGTAAGACAGTCTTTGGAATTTCTTAAATGATCCTGAGGGTTTCACCAGCACTGGGTCGGAGGATCCAAATGGCTGTCCGTCAAAACACTGGACAATCCTCGACACAAATTAAGGCCCGTACTGCTGCTGACTGCAGCCCCATAACCATTAGACGGCATCTGAGACTGAAGGGCTTCAAAAACAAAAAACGTCTTCAAAGACCTCGTCTCCTTGAACGCCACAGAACTGCTCGTTTGGACTTTGCAAGAGAGCGTGGGAGATGAGAAAAAATTTAACCTTGATGGTCCTGATAGTTTCCAACATTACTGGGATGACAAGCAGATCCCACCTGAGATGTTTTCTACGTGCCACAGTGGAGAGGGCACCATAATGGTCTGGGGTGCTTTTTCCTTCAGTGGAACAATGGAGCTTCAGGAAGTGCAGGGGCATCAAACGGCCGCTGACTATGTCCAGATGTTGCAGAGAGCATTCAGTACACAATGCCCACAGGACAAGGGACTTCTTCCAGGAGAATAACATCACGCTTTTGGCCCATCCTGCGTGTTCCTCTGATCTAAATCCAATTGAGAACCTTTGGGGATGGATGGCAAGGGAAGTTTACAAAAATGGACAACAGTTCCAGACAGTAGATGGTCTTCGTGCAGCCGTCTTCACCACTTGGAGAAATGTTCCCACTCACCTCATGGAAACTCTTGCATCAAGCATGCCGAAACGAATTTTGGAAGTGATCAACAATAATGGCGGAGCTACTCAGTACTGAGATCATGTTTGGAAGTTTGATTTCTGTTTTGGGGGATTAGGTTTTCTTTTAGATGTGTGGTCCTAAACTTTTGATCAGCTGTAAAACAGCCTGTTTCAGTTTATTTGTTGTTTTTATTAAATTGAATGCTCAAAAATGTTTTGCCTCACTCCCATTTCTTCTTGTTGCATGTTGATGCTCTACTTGGAACCTTGTTAAGATCCAGCCATGCTAAATAATATTTTTGCCATTTTTCAAGTGGTCTTAAACTTTTGATCAGGACTGTATTATCTTTAACCCTGATCCCGCTGCCGCTTCATGATAGCTGTGACTAGACTGCAGCGATGCTCCCTTGTTGCCCTCACCCTTTCTGCTACTTCGTGTCAGAGGGTGCGGGATCTCAACACCTCTCTACCTGCGGCCAGATTGCATCATTCCACCCTACCTGCTGCCACTCCTTGGTGAAAAAAGGGAGGGAGTGACAAAACTGCATCGGCGCTCTTACTCAGCTGTCATCCCTACCTGGGGCTGACATTCCAAGACAAGGGAGGAGGGGGACCACAGCAGCGCTTCTCGCTCTGCTGTCAGTCCCACACAGGGAGGTGGGAATCTTAGCAGCTACTCTAGTGTCACTCATACACTATCCCTGACCGCAACCACCTGGTTGTTTGCCCGCCATAAACACTTTTTAAATGAACACATTTGTAACCATTTGATTGCATTGTATTATTGCCCTGATGAAGAGGGCTGTACGCCCTTGAAACACGCTGACGTGGAATAAAGCAAATCTTTTTACCAATATCTACCTGGTGACAAGGCTCCTGTATACAGTGCCTGCAAAATAGTTCACATTAACCCTTTACTCTACGGATCTCCCTATCTCGAAGACTGCGCGTGTGGTATGGGCAAGAACCTGGGCAGCAGTGATCCCACACGCTGGACGGGCAAAAACCAGCAATGCGAAATAATGTGGTTGTGACTCATCACAACCCGATACAGTAAGCGCAACTGTATATATAACGTGATATAATATAATACAGCAACACACACGAGGCGTTGCCTCCTGTTCCCCTTTTTATATAGGACAGGAAGTTAGTGTTTGTTCCTAAGAGACTGGCATTGAGGCTCCCATAGGAATACATAGAGAAACTGACTTCCTGTCCACACATAAGATGCTGTGCTATTTGGAAAGTGTGATTGCTGGTCACATGATGGAGAGGAAAACTCACAAATACACTGGTAAGTTTACATTCACTACAGATTACAACATGTACCTGTCTAGCAGGTCAGAGAATAAAATTTTTGCAGGAGTTCTTCTTTAATAAATTAACCCCATAATGTATCCTGTTATTCAGTTTTTAGAATTGTCCTACAGATATGACAACTGTTTTATCTTCTCTGTATTACTCCATCAACTGGTGTTTTTAGATTTCTTAGTTTACTCCCATATGCAGTATACTTACTGTTCTCATTAAGATTAAACGTATCTGGTACTATTATGGTTTCCAGATTATAATACAAACTAGTATGCAGATATGAATAAATCAGTAATGATAACTACAGAGATCACTGGCCAAAACCTGCAAACTCAAAACAGCTACCTGACATCATACACCACTGTGGAGTAAGGTGACAGAAAACAGGAGCAAGTTTGCAGTTCATACTGTAGATCTAACCAGCTGACCAAATGAAAGCAAACAAGATAATCTAAGAAGCCAAGAGTCAAAACCAGGAGGGTATAGTTATAGCCAAAACGGCACACAACAGCAACAGGTTCAGTAGAACAAGCTCCAGCATATGAAAAAACACCCCAACAAATTTTATGTAACATATAAATACTGACGAGGAAGGTTCCCGAAGCCCCAACATTTTTGTTTAGCTCCTTAGACGCTCTCCATCTTGCCTTCCACCGATGATCACCAGCTCAGAGGCACCAACTGATGGGCCCTTAAATCTACCACAAAACTGCCAACCAGTCCGGCCCCAACCATTGGGCCCTCCCTTCCTCCACAGCCTGCCATTCCACCAACCTCAGTGAACTCCCATCGCCACCAACACACGGACTTGAAACTTTAAGCCAGGGCATCCCCCCACCCCCATAAAGCCATCTCAATACTGCCTTGCAAACCAAGGCACCACAACTCAATACCCACCACTGCATTCAAATGTACCCACATCTCCAAAACTCCCCAGTACCTTTCATGTGCTGAACCACCAAAGCACCATTCCTGGCCATGAACCACCCCATAGCTTGATTCACTTTAATTCTGGTTCTCAAAAAGGCCATATGCCCAAATCCTTTCCTCCAACATGCATCACTAGGACATCCTGTGGCCTATGTAGCTGCACAAAACAGTGGACTTCTGGCAATAGCTACAATATACCTCTACAACCAAGCCCCTGCAGTACTGCAGACTCCTGGAAAACCCAATCTGACACCCATTCGGCCACATTGGAGCATGCAAAGCCCCGAAAAGTAAATATATGATTGCCCAAGGATCCAAACAAGAGCCATAGAAAAACTTGAAAAAAGAAAGAACACAGGAAAAAAAACTAGTGGCACCAGCAAGAGAACCAAAATTCCGAAAAACTCACCCCCACCCCAGGTTTTAACCAACTGGGCTTCATATATGACCAGGACCAAACTGACTCCCAATGCCAATACGATGGATAACTACTTCCCCAAGGCTGTACATGCAGTGGCCGGGTTTGGGATAGCCCCAACGCTATGCTGGGCCCCCTGGACACTGTTGAGGTGTCATTATGTGTTGCTGCTCTCTGGAAATGAAGGTAAGGCATGGTGCACCCCAATGGGAAATATGTCCAGAGAGTCAGAGTCTGCAGTTTACCAACGTGCTTCTTTACTGGAGGAATTCAGGTACAAAACAATACAAGCAAGGCATACGGCTGGCTTCTCCAATCTCCTCCCAGACAGAAGAAGGGCTTGATGCTGAGGAAAGGCTTGAGCTAGCTGTCTCTCTCTCTCTCAAAAGGCTGGTACCCTTGCCAAAGGCTGGAGGTCCACGGTCTGTGGATCAGTAGTCTGTGTGGCCCCTTGGTCACAGGGCTGGTGACCCATGGTCTGTGGCTCAGTGTCCCCATCTCAGCGTCTTTTTCTGGTCATTCATTCAAACTGTAGGGAGTGTTATTGGAAGATTTTTATTAGAAAAACTTTTCATAGACCCAAAAGTCCTTCTAAGGACTATTGTGTGTGAAAGCAGCAATATATATTGTTAGCGCATCCTGAGCTAAATATCGTCTAATAGGCCGAAGCGGACAGTTAAACTATCCGTGCCACATCTCCTGTCTAAAGTGTGTGCATCCCTAAAATATCAGTGACATCTAGTATACTTTTTACGGAGATGGTGACCACTGCAGACAGTTAAATTATCAACGCCACATCTCCCGTGTAAAGTGTGGGCATCCCTAAAATATCAGTGACATCCAGTGTACTTTTTCTGTAGACGTTGTCTGCTGTGAAGAGTGACATTACCAGGGCCACATCTAAAGTGTAACGTGTGTATTTAAAAAATGTATCTGTGACATACAGTGTACTTTTTCCGTAGACGCTGCGAACAGTGACATTACTTGTGGTACCTGTCCTGTATAACGTTTCCTCATCCCAAATACCTGTGACATTCCCTATAATTTTTATTAGCTGCTGGTGACAGCATTGACATTATCTGCGGGATATCTCTTGTGTGACGTTTCCACATCACAAATTTTTTCAAAAAATGGCGCATACACTTCCAAATCCTACACTACTGTATTTGTGACATGCTTTCAAGCATATATAAAATTTAATATGAAGAGGGCGAGCAGTAAGGGACTTTGAAGTAGCCGTGATGCTGATGGTGCACATACAGGCCGTGGCCCTGTACGCATTGAAACTGTGCCTGCTGCCAGAGCACAAGGAAAACAATCATCCACGATACCTAGCTTCATGTCCCAATTTGCAGGGCGGCGCAGGACACCACTCTTGAAGTCAGACCAGTGCAACCAGGCGGTCTGTTGGATTGCAGCAGATAATGCTTCCAGTCGGTTAAGCATCACCCTGTCTTCCACCAAGTCCAGTCTCAGTAGCCAAGGCCCTCGCATATAATGTTTTACAGGGTCAGTTCACCTGCAGGCCCTCACATATAATTTTTTAAACGGTCAGCCCATCCGCAGGCCCTCTCATGTAATGTTTTACATGGTCAGCTCACCTACAGACCCTTACCTACAATCTTTTACAGGGTCAGCTCACCAGCAGGCCCTCACCTACAATGTTTTACAGGGTCAGCTCACCTCCAGGCACACGCATATAATGTTTTACAGGGTCAGCTAACCTGCAGGCCCTCACCTACAACCTTTTAGAGGGTCAGCTCACCAGCAGGCCCTCACCTACAATCCTTTAGAGGTCAGCTCAGCAGCAGACCCTCACCCCTAATGTTTTACAGGGTCAGCTCAGCAGCAGGCCCTCGCCCCTAATGTTTTAGATGGTCAGATCAGCAGGCCACTGCTCCAAATGTTTTGAGGGTCACCAGGAGGCCATCAATCATAGTTTTTCATTGGTGTATATGATGCCCTCCTTTATGTGTAACAAAAGGTGTATTGGAGTGCAGTTTTCTTGTAATTTTTGGTAGCCCTTTCACGTAGTGCATAGCAGGGGCGTAGAAAAGGGGGATAGAGGGTTCAGACACCGCCCAGAGTGTCTGTCCTCCTAAGTTTTGGTTGGCACTTTTTTTTCTTAATGCGCATTGCGCCGGTTGCCCTACCGCCCAGGCTCAGCTACCGCTCTGTGTCAGGCCGGGCCCGTGCGGCGCAGTAATCTCCAGCATAAGTCACGTGGTGCGGGCGGCGCGCACAGGCAGTCTTCCAGAGCAGAGCTGCCTGCAGTGCGTGCGCTCGCCCCAGTGCTGTCAAGACAAGCCGGCTGATTGCCACCCACATCGCCCGCCCGCCCGGAATCCGGATCGATCGCCTAACTAAAGTGACCAGTCTCTGTGTCTCACACACTGAGTTTGTGTGCGCCAAGAGGTGAGACTGACATGCACCGCTCCTGCTGTCACTGAATTTCCAGGCTAGGCTAGCTGCAGCACTTCTTCTTCTTGTCGCACTTCTGCGTCTTCCACAGACTGCCTGCCTGCCCTGCTGCCATCATGGAGGCCGGTAGACTGGGGGGTAGGAGATACACTGCCTGCAAACCCAGGCCCATGGAGGGAAAATGTGCCCCTGCTTGATACCTATGCCTAAGATAGGCTTCACGCACGGGCAAGTTTTCCACCTCCATGGGCCTGGGCTGACAACAGAACATCTCCCCAACTCCCCCATGGTACGTTTTTTCCGCCACTACTCCTGTGGCAGTCATAACTAGCTGTGGCAGACAGACGCAGCATTGGCACTCACTGACTCAGTAATACATTAAGATAGGCTGTCCAAATGTATTACTGAGTCAGTGAGTGCCACTTCTGCATCTGTCTGCCACAGCTAGTAATGACAGTCTGGGAACCTCCCACAGGAAAAAAAATTATCTACAGCCCTGGTGCATAGGCTTTATGAGTGTAGGGGTCCCTCTTGCTTGTAAATTTTGGCAGCACTTGCACTTTATATACAAGTTAATATACAGGAAAGAATGTTTCCTAACAATTTTTCCTCTAAAATCGATTTTATCTTTGGTTTTGTGCATATTATTGTCAGTCTGTAAAAGTGGCGTACTACTCAGACAACATCGTTCCCAGCAGTGACCTGGGTAGTGATGTCGCGAACATAAAATTTTAAAACCCACAGGGACTCTTTCTGGCCACAATAGTGATGGGAAAGTTGTTTCAAGGGGTCTAACACCTGGACTGTGGCATGCTGGAGGGGATCTATGGCAAAACTCCCATGGAAAATTACGTAGTGGACGCAGAGTCGGGTTTTAATCCATAAAGGGCATAAATCAACTAACATTCCTAAATTGTTTGGAATAACGTGCTTTAAAACATCCAGTGTGTGTATACGATCAGGTATGATGTTGTATCGATCAGGTAGTGTAAGGGTTACGCCCGGCTTCACAGACATTGACAGACCAAACTCCCTTTAATGCACCGCAAACAGTTCATTTGCACAACCGCAAACTCCCCATTTGCACAAGGTTGGATACCAAGCTAGCCACGTCCCGGTGATGTCATTGAAGGTTTCTTCCTCCACCCAGCCACGTACAACACCAAGGGTCCCCAAAAGGTGAATTGAATTGATTTTTTCGAACGGGAGATGGTTAAAAAAACGCTGGCTCCTCCCCTTTGTTTTTATCCACGGTCACTGCGTCTGCGCGCGTGCAATTTACTGTCACACCCGATATGAGTGGTATTTTCTGTAGTACTATTCTCATCAGTTTAATCCTCTAACGTCCCCAATCTGGGGGCAATTTATTGAATACATTTTTCGAACGGGGAGATGGTTAAAAAACGCTGGCTCCCTCCACTCTGTTTTAATCCAAGGTCACTGCGCCTGCGCCGTGCAATTTACTGTCACACCCGATATGAGTGGTATTTTCTGTAGTACTATTCTCATCAGTTTAATCCCTGTTACGTCCCATATCAGGGATTGCCTTTTGTGAAAAAAATTTTAGGCCGGGTACCTTCGACTGCCTTCACAGTGACAGACCAAACTCTCATACAGCAAACTAAATTGATTTCAGGAATCGGGAGATGGAAAAGCAGCTTGGTCGGTCCTCTTACTCCCAAATTGGGGCACTGGGCGTGCACAGAGCAATGTGCTGTGACACCCTATATGAGTGGTGTCTTAACTAGTACTATTCCTATCAGTTTAATCCCTGTTACGGACCCTATCCGGTCGAATTGATTAACCATTGTCGAATTAGCGAACCATTACGACATCATGAAATAATTTAGTTCTGAGCTCTGTACTTGCTTTGTATTGGAATTGATGGGGATTTTTTAATTGCCTGCATCATTTCTAATAAACTATTAAGAGACTTTATTATGATTTTTTTATTTTATGTATTAAAAACCCATACAACATATAAAAAAGGTAAATTAATGTTTTTTCTATGAAATATTATCCAGCCAGTCCGATCGCTTTTGTTCTGACCATAATGAAGCAACGGCCTTATCATCTGGGGTGTGGCAACATTGCCAACACACTTATAGAGGTGATGATTGCTTCATTGTGATACGCAAGCCCCTTCACCACAACAAGGTAACGATCACGAAGGGGAATTGACACTTGTATGTGCCTTTTTTTTGGTTTGTTTTTGCAGCCACAGTGCTGCACCATAGGACAGAAAAATTAGGCATGTACACATGCCTGAAAAATAATGGCATTGTTGCAGCCGCTATTGTAGCAGCGGCCGGAAAAATTGATGTTTTCCAGGCAGAAAAGTGACTAAAACATTGCGGCTTGAACCCTAGTTGGCGGTGGAGAATTCACGAAAGTCATCCGGTATGCAGACATTAAATACAGCAGCGTGGGGACCATTTTGAGGCCAAGGCATGTAATCAGGCCTTTGTTAGTCAAACGTATCCCCACTGTCAGTCCCTTCGGGATCCATGCCTCATTCATCTTTATGAAGGTGAGGTAATCAACACTTTTTGACCGAGGCGACTTCTCTTGTCAGTGACAATGCCTCCTGCTGCACTGAAGGTCCTTTCTGACAGGACACTTGAAGCAGGGCAGGCCAGAAGTTCTATCGTGAACTGGGATAGCTCAGGCCACAGGTCAAGCCTGCACACTCAGTAGTAAAGGGGTTCATTGCTCCTCAGAGTGTCGATATCTGCTGTTAAGGCGAGGTAGTCTGCTACCTGTCGGTCGAGTCGTTCTCTAAGGCTGGATCCCGAAGGGCTGTGGCATGTCCTCCATCAACAACACATCTGTAAATCGTCCAGTCCTTGCCGCCGTGGTAGGAGGAGGATTACACTCACCTCTTCCCCTGTTAGATTCCCATTGTGCTGTGACATCCTCCTTATAAGCTGTGTAAAGCATATTTTTTAGTTTGGTTTTGAACTGCTGCATCCTTTCCGACTTTCAGTAATTTGGTAACATTTCTGCCACTTTCTGCTTATACCGGGGTCTAGTAGCGTGGCCACCCAGTACAGATCGTTCTCCTTTATCCTTTTTATACGTGGGTCCCTCAACAGACATGACAGCATGAAAGACCCCATTTGAACAAGGTTGGATGCAGAGCTACTCATTTCCCGTTCCTCATCCTCACTGATGTCATTGACGGTCTGTTCTTCCCCCAGCCACGTACAACACCATGGGTCCCAGATAGGTGACAACAACGAGCACCCTGGGTTGCCTGCTGTGGTTGATCTTCCTCCTCCTCAAAGCCGCCACATTCCTCCTCTGACTCCTCTTCCTCATACTCCTCTTCCAGCGTTGCTGCAGGTCCGGCAAGCGATGATGACAAGGCTGTTTCTGGTGGTGATGGTGACCACAACTCTTCCTCTTCCTCTTCACGCTCATCTACAGCCTGATCCAGAACTCTTCGCAGGGCACGCTCCAGGAAGAAAACAAATGGGATGAGGTCGCTGATGGTGCCTTCGGTGCGACTGACTAGGTTTGTCACCTCCTCAAAAGGACGCATGAGCCTACAGGCGCTGCGCATGAGTGTCCAGTAACGTGGCAAAAGATTCCTAGCTCCGCAGAGGCTGTCCTAGCATCCCGGTCATACAAATACTCGTTGACGGCTTTTTCTTGTTGGAGCAGGCGGTCGAACATTAGGAGTGTTGAATTCCAACGTGTCGGGCTGTCGCATATCAAGTGCCTCACTGGCATGTTGTTTCGCCGCTGAATATCGGAAAAGTGCGCCATGGCCGTGTAGGAACGCCTGAAATGGCCACACACCTTCCTGGCCTGCTTGAGGACGTCCTGTAAGCCTGGGTACTTAGACACAAAACGTTGTACGATGAGATTCAACACATGTGCCATGCACGGCACATGTGACAACTTGCCCAAATTTAATGCCGCCAACAGATTGCTTCCATTGTCACACACCACTTTGCCGATCTCCAGTTGGTGCGGGGTCAGCCACTGATCCACCTGTGCGCTCAGGGCGGACAGGAGTGCTGGTCCTGTGTGGCTCTCTGCTTTCAGGCAAGTCAACCTCAAGATAGCGTGACACTGTCGTATCCGGGATGTGAAATAGCCCCTGGGGAGCTGGGGGAATCAGTTGATGTGCAACCAGACGCCGCAGCAGAAGAGGACTCACCCGAGGAGGATATCGAAGAGGATGGAGTAGGAGTAGAGGAGGTGGCAGTAGGTCTGCCTGCAAGTCGTGGTGGTGTCACCAACTCCGCTGCGGAGCCACGCATTCCATGCTTGTCAGCCATCAGCAGGTTGACCCAATGTGCAGTATACGTGATATACCTGCCCTGACCGTGCTTTGCAGACCAGGTTTCAGTGGTCAGATGGACCCTTGCCCCAACACTGTATGCCAGAGATGCCATGACTTCCTTTTCAATGACATGGTAGAGGTTTGGGATTGCCTTTTGAAAAAAATTTCGTCCGGGTACCTTCCACTGTGGTGTCCCAATAGCGACAAATTTTTTGAAGGCCTCAGACTCTACCAGCTGGTATGGTAAAAGCTGGCTGGCTAAGAGTTCCGTCAAGCCAGCTGTCAGTCGCCGGGCAAGGGGTGACTTTGTGACATTGGCTTATGCTCAAACATGTCCTTGACAGACACCTGACTGTGGGCAGATGAGCAGGAACTGCTGAAGGTGAGAGATGGAGTGGCGGGTGGTTGAGAGGGGGCAGGGAGGACAGCAGTGGTTGACGTGGCTGAAGATGCTGGACCAGAAGGAGCATGGTGCCTTTGAGTTTGTGTGCTGCTTGTACTCATGTGTTGATCCCATAGGCGTTTGTGATGTGAGATCATGTGCCTTCGCAAAGCAGTTGTACCAAGGTGGGTGTTGGACTTCCCACGACTCAGTTTCTTTTGGCACAGGTTGCAAATGGCATTGCTTTTATCAGAGGCAGACACACAAAAAAATGCCACACTGCTGAGCTTTGCAATGACGGCATTCTGGTGGTGGCAACAGCATGCGTTGACTGGCGTGCTGTCTGGCTGACCCCAGGTGCCGATACATGCTGTCTGGACTGTGCCACTAACTCCTTGCGACGACCTCCCCCTGCTTCCAACTCGTCTCCTCATTCTCTCTGTCTCCCCTTCAGAACTTTCCCCTCTTCTTCTCTTCGAGCAGGCACCCACGTGGCATCCGTGGACACATCGTCATCATCAACCGCTTCACTTGTATCTGACACCTCAGCAAAGGAAGCAGCAGCGGGTACAACATCATCATCATCATCATCACACTGTACGTCCATGTGTGTAATCCTGCCTGACTGAGACATATCCCCGTAATCTACATCATCTGGCAATAATGGTTGCGCATCACTAATTGCATCCAACTGATGTGTAAATAACTCCTCTGACGGATCAAGTGAAGCGGCTGTGGTGGCTGTGGTGGTAGTGGTGGTTGTTGCGACGGGCAGGTGCGTGGTAAATTGAGAGCAGGTGACCGAAGCTGAGCTGGAGGAGGATGGTGCGTCAAGGTTCTTAGCGGAAGCTGTTGAAGATTGGGTGTCCTGTCTAAGCCAGACAACTACGTCCTCAGAATTTTTCGGGTTCAGGGTACGTGGCCTCTGAACACTGGGCATTATTCCAGGGACAGTGGAAATCACAGCACCACGACCACGACGGCCCCTGCGGAGTGGCCTGCCTCTGCCTGTCATTTTTTTAGATAAGTGGTACTACGCGTGCTAGGTACTGTGCCACCCGGTATGAGTGGTGGGCACTGGCAGTGGGCACACTACAGTCAGTGGAAGAGGGCCTGACACACACTGGCAGCAGGCAAGCAACTGAATTTAGACTACTGTCTAAAAATTAAATGCCTTATTTATCGGCAAGCTACTGTGCCACCCGGTATCGGTGGTTGGCACTGGCAGTGGGCACACTACAGTCTGTGGAAGTGGGCCTGACACACACTGGCAGCAGGCAAGCAACTGAAATTAGACTACTGTCTAAAAATTAAATGCCTTATTTATCGGCAAGCTACTGTGCCACCCGGTATCAATGGTTGGCACTGGCAGTGGGCACACTACAGTTAGTGGAAGAGGTCCTGACACACAATGGCAGCAGGCAAGCAACTGAATTTAGACTACTGTCTAAAAATTAAATGCCTTATTTATCGGCAAGCTACTGTGCCACCCGGTATCAGTGGTTGACACTTGCAGTGGGCACACTACAGTCTGTGGAAGTGGGCCTGATACACACTGGCAGCAGGCAAGCAACTGAAATTAGACTACTGTCTAAAAATTAAATGCCTTATTTATCGGCAAGCTACTGTGCCACCCGGTATCAGTGGTTGGCACTGGCAGTGGGCACACTACAGTCTGTGGAAGTGGGCCTGACACACACTGGCAGCAGGCAAGCAACTGAATTTAGACTACTGTCTAAAAATTAAATGCCTTATTTATCGGCAAGCTACTGTGCCACCCGGTATCATTGGTTGGCACTGGTAGTGGGCACACTACAGTCAGTGGAAGTGGGCCTGACACACACTAGCAGCAGGCAAGCAACTGAAATTACACTAAAGTGTAAAAATTCAATGCCTTTTTTATGCAAAGTCCTGTGCCAGCCGGTATGAGTGGTGGGCACTGGCAGTGGGCACATTAGAGTCAGTGGAAGTCAGCCTGACACACACTGGCAGGCAACTAACCTTAGATTAAAGTGTAAAAATTAAGTGCCTTTTTTATGCAAAGTCCTGTGCCACACGGGATGACAGGGGTGGGCACTGGCAGTGGGCACACTACAGTCAGTTGAAGTCGGCCTGAAGTAAATCCCGGTAGACGCTGTGATTCTTTGGAGAGATATTCTTTTTATTTTATGCTTCAAGTATAGGTGCTTCAAATATAACGCGTTTCGGCAAGTAGCCTTTATCAGACAAGTACATAATAAACGTGTTACATACAATTTATAGAGGTTAGTACAATGACTGTGGTGACGTCACCCGCCCACTGCAGGCGGGATGATGCTAGTGACCAATAAGCGAGTTAGTTTCACTCCACTACATAAACAAAAGGACATCAAAGGTAAAGTATACAAAAAGATAACAGTATAGCCAACATACTATACCCAATCTAGGTCAGCGGATCTGATGGCTCTATAAAAAGGAATGGGACACATATCATTACAATGAATCTATAGATATATAAAACGGTCTTATAGGCGAGCAATCTCATATTCACGATTGAGACCATTTGGGTGCAGTGTATTTAAGGTGTGTATCCAGTAGGCCTCACGCTGTAAGAGGAGTTTTTCATATCTCCACCCCTCCTAGGCCTAGTAACCTGCTCAAGAATTTGAAACCTCAATTGGGCAATCGAATGCCTAAATCAAAGTGAAATGGTAACGGCAACAGTAGATTTTTGTCCTAATTGTGGACTTATGTTTGCAGATTCTGTCTCTCACCGTCTGCATTGTTTCTCCCACATAACCAAGGCCACATGGACATTTAATCAAATAAATGACATTTCTTGATTCACAAGTAAAATATCCTTTTACTTTATATGCTTGACCTGAATGGGGATGGAAAAATTCCGGGCCCTTGATAATGTGGGAGCACTGCAGACAGTGGAGACAGGGAACGTACCATTCCTTATACTGCGTAATGTGGTCTGTTTGAGCTCAGTCTTAGTACTTCCAATATCGGCACGTACCAATTTGTCCCTGAGACTAGGGTTTCTTTTATTACATATAAGAGGAGGATTCTTAAATTCTTCCACCCTGGGGTACGCCTTCCTCAAGATGTGCCAATGTTTTCTAACAGAGTTGTCAAATATGACATTATAGGGATGATATTTGTGTATAAAAGCGATCCTAGGATCTTCCTTCCTATTGGCACTCCGTGAGGTTAGGTCCCCCATGGCTTTATCCAGTGTAGATCTAGGGTAACCCCTCTCTCCAAATCTTATAGTCATCTCCTGAAACCTTTGCTCACGTTTTTCTGGGTCAGACACAATACGTTGAATCCTCTGGTACTGTGCTTTCGGTATTGCCCTCTTAAGAGATGGTGGATGAGCACTTAAAAAATGTAAGATGCTATTCTTATCCGTCGTTTTCCTAAATAGGTCAGTTGATAGATTTCCTTGGTCGTCCTTAACGATTACCATATCCAAGAAGCTGACTTTGTGCTCATCATAAGTCATGGTGAAGTTCAGACCCTTACAAGCTCTGTTCAAGTGATCAAAGAACATGGATAGGGTCTCACGTGGCCCCGCCCACACGCAAAAAATGTCGTCAATAAATCTTTTCCATATTAGAACATTTTCAAGAAATAGGGGATTATTGTAAACATGTAGATTTTCAAAAGACGACATGAAAGCATTTGCGTAGGGCGGGGCCACGTTAGACCCCATCGTGGTTCCCCTTCGCTGCAGGTAGTAAGTATCTTCAAACAAAAAATAATTTTCATAAAGCACAAGATGTAACATCTGTAAAAAGAACTCTTGTTGTAAATCAGAGTAAGTGCTTTCTCGCAATAGATCAGCTGTTGCCTGAATACCTTTCTCATGGTCAATAGACGTATAAAGACTCACTACGTCTATTGTTACCATAAGGCTTTCTTTAGGTACCCTCCGTAAATCTGCAATTATTCTCAAAAATTGTGCTGTATCCAATAAAAAGGATCGAGTGTCTTTAATTAGTGGTGTCAGCACCTTCTCCAAAGTAATAGACAGTGGCGATAATATAGAATCTACAGATGCCACTATGGGCCTGCCTGGTGGGTCCACCAATGTCTTATGGACCTTTGGTAAGACATATAACACTGGTGTAATTGGTGATTGCTTAATCAAATAATCCCGAAACTGGGTATCAATCACACCTTTTTTCAAATAATGGTCCAAGACCCCAGTCACTTTCTCCTTGATCTTAAAGACCGGGTCATATGGCAGAACCTCATATGTGTCAGAGTCAGACAAATGTCGTTTGACCTCCTGTATATACTTAACCTTGTCCATGACCACTATGGAGCCCCCTTTATCAGCTGGTTTTATAACTAAGGAGGAATCCTCCATTATTGATTTAATTGCGGTTTTCTCCATAGGGGTCATGTTCTGGCTCATGTGCATGCCACCCTGTCTAATACACTGAAAGTGTTTTTCCACTTCTTTAGAAACAAATTGAATATAGGTTTCTGCTGGGTGATACACTTTAGGTGGCATGAACGTACTGGTTGTTCTTAGACCAAAGTCTTGTATATATAACTGTCCTTCTCGGCGTTCCTGAGAAATCACATTCACAGCACCTGTCTCTTTGGGTTCAGAGAAGTGTGCCTTCAGTCTAATCTTGCGAAAAAAATGCTGAAGATCAATGTCTAATTGAAAGGTGTCCAGTCCTGTGGTGGGGCTAAAAGAAAGTCCATTCTGAAGGGCCCCCATCTGGTCACAATCTAAATTTTTAGATGACAAATTTATAACCAGGGTCTCTTTCTTACCTGGGAGCGAGTCAGCATCTGGAGGCCTTGTCCTGTCGGCATTCCGGTGTCTGCGGCCCGCACGGCGCCCCCGCCTTGTGGTCGCCGGCCGCCTCTTCGTAAAAAAGAAGAGCGGGATTCCTGTGAGCCTCCAGAGTCGCTCCCGGAACTGAATGAAGGGTGATTGGGTCTCCCACTTCTCCTGTATCCAGATCGTGGCTGGAACGAGATATCCTGCCATCTATAGACCCGGTTCAAAAGATAGTCCTCGTTGTCGCGTAAGAACTTTGCTCGCTTCTTCTCCTCTGTTTCCTTCTTAAAGGAAGATATATGTGTATCCACAGTTTCCTTCAGTTGATTGAATTCCTCTGACGTCAATGAGTCCTGCAACTGTGTTTCAGCGCTGGCAATCTGTACACGAATCTCCGCTATGGATTTCTGTAGTCTATTAATGGTTAATAGCATCAGATCCCTTGAGCATTTATTGATGATTTTCTCAAAATCAGTCCGATATTCAGGGTCCTCTGGAAAAAGGTCAGGCGCAGATGAACCCTCAACCCCCGTGGGATCCTATTCAAACGGCAATATTCAGCTAGTGTGCTGACATGTAACTCATAAGAGGTGAGTCTGCGCCGTTCTCTCTCCCAGCCCCTCCGCTTGTACTCACAAGTTGGGATGTTCAGAAATTCAGCAGGTAATGTCACCTGAGACAGGATCCTGTCGGCTTCACTATCGTCAAAGCCCACGGTAGAAGGGGCAGTAGTCATCTGTACACAGCGGCGCTCGGCTCACACGATCAATGGGTAAAGCAGGAACAGCCGGCGCTCGCCGCTAGCAGCTTGCGACGGGAAGGAGCAGACGCTCCACGTGACCAGAAGTAAATCCCGGCAGACGCTGTGATTCTTTGGAGAGATATTCTTTTTTATTTTATGCTTCAAGTATAGGTGCTTCAAATATAACGCGTTTCGGCAAGTAGCCTTTATCAGACAAGTACATAATAAACGTGTTACATACAATTTATAGAGGTTAGTACAATGACTGTGGTGACGTCACCCGCCCACTGCAGGCGGGATGATGCTAGTGACCAATAAGCGAGTTAGTTTCACTCCACTACATAAACAAAAGGACATCAAAGGTGTCCATGTGGCCTTGGTTATGTGGGAGAAACAATGCAGACGGTGAGAGACAGAATCTGCAAACATAAGTCCACAATTAGGACAAAAAATCTACTGTTGCCGTTACCATTTCACTTTGACAGATTTAGGCATTCGATTGCCCAATTGAGGTTTCAAATTCTTGAGCAGGTTACTAGGCCTAGGAGGGGTGGAGATATGAAAAACTCCTCTTACAGCGTGAGGCCTACTGGATACACACCTTAAATACACTGCACCCAAATGGTCTCAATCGTGAATATGAGATTGCTCACCTATAAGATCATTTTATATATCTATAGATTCATTGTACTGATATGTGTCCCATTCCTTTTATAGAGCCATCAGATCCGCTGACCTAGATTGGGTATAGTATGTTGGCTATACTGTTACTTTACCTTTGATGTCCTTTTGTTTATGTAGTGGAGTGAAACTAACTCGCTTATTGGTCACTAGCATCATCCCGCCTGCAGTGGGCGGGTGACGTCACCACAGTCATTGTACTAACCTCTATAAATTGTATGTAACACGTTTATTATGTACTTGTCTGATAAAGGCTACTTGCCGAAAGCGCGTTATATTTGAAGCACCTATACTTGAAGCATAAAATAAAAAGAATATCTCTCCAAAGAATCACAGCGTCTGCCGGATTTACTTCTGGTCACGTGGAGCATCTGCTCCTTCCCGTCGCAAGCTGCTAGCGGCGAGCGCCGGCTGTTCCTGCTTTACCCAGTTGAAGTCGGCCTGACACACACTAGCAGCAGGCAAGCAGCTGAAATTACACTAAAGTGTAAAAATTAAATGCCTTTTTATGCAAAGTCCTGTGCCAGCTGGTATGCGTGGTGGGCACTGGCAGTGGACACACTACAGTCAGTGGAAGTCAGCCTGACACACACTGGCAGGCAACTAACCTTAGATTAAAGTGTAAAAATTAAGTGCCTTTTTATGCAAAGTCCTGTGCCACACGGGATGACAGGGGTGGGCACTGGCAGTGAGCACACTACAGTCAGTTGAAGTCGGCCTGCCACACACTAGCAGCAGGCAAGCAGCTGAAATTACACTAAAGTGTAAAATTAAATGCCTTTTTATGCAAAGTCCTTTGCCAGCCGGTATGAGTGGTGGGCACTGGCAGTGGGCACACTACAGTCAGTGGAAGTCAGCCTGACACACACTGGCAGGCACCTAACCTTAGATTAAAGTGTAAAAATTAAGTGCCTTTTTTTATGCAAAGTCCTGTGCCACACGGGATGACAGGGGTGGGCACTGGCAGTGGGCACCCTACAGTCAGTTGAAGTCGGCCTGACACACACTAGCAGCAGGCAAGAAGCTGAAATTACACTAAAGTGTAAAAATGAAATGCCTTTTTATGCAAAGTCCTGTGCCAGCCGGTATGAGTGGTGGGCACTGGCAGTGGGCACACTACAGTCAGTGGAAGTCAGCCTGGCACACACTGGCAGGCAACTAACCTTAGATTAAAGTGTAAAAATTAAATGCCTTTTTTGATGCAAAGTCCTGTGCCACACGGGATGACAGGGGTGGGCACTGGCAGTGGGCACACTACAGTCTGTGGGCCTGCAGCTCCTCACACACAGGAAGGCCAGGCAACTGCAATATGTATATAAAGAAAAAAAAAGCAGACTAATGTTGCAGCCCTAAAAGGGCTTTTTGGGGTGCTGTCAGGACGCTGTCCTTACAGCAGAGATCAGATGAGTCTTTCAGGACTGGAGTGGACACTGAATTCACTAGCCTAGCTATCAATTTCCCTATTAAATCAGCAGCAATTACACTCTCCCTCCTCTCACTAAGACTGCAGCTTCAGAATGAATCTAAAATGGATGCTGTGCAGGAGGTGGGAGGGTCTGGGAGGGAGGGTATGCTGCTGATTGGCTGGAATGTGTCTGCTGACTGTGAGGTACAGGGTCAAAGTTTGCTCAATGATGATGTATAGGGGCGGACCGAACATCGCATGTGTTCGCCCGTTGAGGCGAACGCGAACAAGCTATGTTCGCCGGGAACTGTTCGCTGGCGGATAGTTCGGGCCATCTCTAGACCTGGGAGTTCAAGATGCATCCAGACATCCTCCCCATGTTGTTCCCGAACCATTTCGGTGGTGTTTCCATCAATTTCTGAACTTTTCCTATAAACTAGGCACCTTCCCTTCCTCAGAGCAGGAGTTGCCTGGTTTAATGCTTGAGTTCTCCCCTTGACTTCCATTATACGTGGGTGCTCTCGGTAAAGCACCCGAGCACACTAGCACCAGAGCACTTGGGTGCGTGTTCAACACTACTAAAAAATGACAAAAAGGTACCATAAGCATAAACCAAAGGGGCACATCTGAACTCCTTTCTTCCAACTAGTACTCCCCTAAACACCATGCCACACACACCAATTCTACAAAAAAAGTGTGGGGGGCTTGGCATGGGCAGGGAAGAGGGCAGGCTGGCAGACCCATCTCATTTATCATTTTATTCGCCAGTTATTAGAAAATTATTTAAATCTATGCCAACTAGGGAGCTAGCGCAGATTTAAAGGCTATGTACACCTTCAGGCAATTTTTTTATGATTGCATCTTACTGATTTTGGGCTAAACATTTTTTTAAATTGCTCTTTATTAAAAATGTTGAGCCATTACAAAGGGTTAACTGTTTTTCTAGCTGTGTGAATGGTACTTTCACTTTGTGCTGGTCATCTAATAACCCTTATCTGTAAATTGTTAAAACGTCATAAACACTTACTCAAACCAAATTCTTATCAGTAAGATAAGAACTGAGCTATATTGAGTGTTTATAAGGTCAGAGATCCGAGATAAGGAACCCGTCAGCTCCCTGCCTGATAGAGGAGAGAGAAAATTCACAGCGAGTTACTAGGTAAACTCACAGCTGTGCAGGGAGGAAGGTTCCATATTTTTAATAAAGATCAAATGAAAAAATTGTTTTAGTTCAAAATGAATACAATACAATAATTTTAAAAAATGCCACCAAACATGTACATACTCTTTAAGGCCATTGTACGCTGACGGTGGAGGTGCCTAAGTCTTAATAAATGACCCCATTTGTGACATCTGGCAACCTCCTCAACTTGAAACAAGCCAAGCCTGCCATTCACTGATTCAACTTGACAACTGACCAGGCCATATGCCCAAATCATTTCCTCCAACATGCATCACTAGGACATCCTGTGGCCTATGTAGCTGCACAAAACAGTGGACTTCTGGCATTAGCTACAATATACCTCTACAACCAAGCCCCTGCAGTACTGCAGACTCCCTGGAAAACCCAATCTGACACCCATTCGGCCACACTGGAGCATGCAAAGCCCCCGAAAAAGTAAATATATGAGTGCCCAAGGATCCAAACAAGAGCCATAGAAAAACTTGAAAAAAAAGAAAGAACACAGGAAAAAAACTAGTGGCACCAGCAAGAGAACCAAAATTCCGAAAAACTCACCCCCACCCCAGGTTTTAACCAACTGGGCTTCATATATGACCAGGACCAAACTGACTCCCAATGCCAATACGATGGATAACTACTTCCCCAAGGCTGTACATGCAGTGGCCGGGTTTGGGATAGCCCCAACGCTATGCTGGGCCCCCTGGACACTGTTGAGGTGTCATTATGTGTTGCTGCTCTCTAGAAATGAAGGTAAGGCATGGTGCACCCTAATGGGAAATATGTCCAGAGAGTCAGAGTCTGCAGTTTACCAACGTGCTTCTTTACTGGAGGAATTCAGGTACAAAACAATACAAGCAAGGCATAGGGCTGGCTTCTCCAATCTCCTCCCAGACAGAAGAAGGTCTTGATGCTGAGGAAAGGCTTGAGCTAGCTGTCTTTCTCTCTCTCAAAGGCTGGTACCCTTGCCAAGGCTGGAGGTCCACGGTCTGTGGATCAGTAGTCTGTGTGGCCCCTTGGTCACAGGGCTGGTGACCCATGGTCTGTGGCTCAGTGTCCCCATCTCAGCGTCTTTTTCTGGTCATTCATTCAAACTGTAGGGAGTGTTATTGGAAGATTTTTATTAGAAAAACTTTTCAGAGACCCAAAAGTCCTTCTAAGGACTATTGTGTGTGAAAGCAGCAATATATATTGTTAGCGCATCCTGAGCTAAATATCGTCTAATAGGCCGATGTGGACAGTTAAACTATCCGTGCCACATCTCCTGTCTAAAGTGTGTGCATCCCTAAAATATCAGTGACATCCAGTGTACTTTTACGGAGATGGTGACCACTGCGGACAGTTAAATTATCAACGCCACATCTCCCGTGTAAAGTGTGGGCATCCCTAAAATATCAGTGACATCCAGTGTACTTTTTCTGTAGACGTTGTCTGCTGTGGAGAGTGACATTACCAGGGCCACATCTAAAGTGTAACGTGTGTGTTTGAAAAATGTATCTGTGACATACAGTGTACTTTTTCCGTAGACGCTGCGAACAGTGACATTACTTGTGGTACCTGTCCTGTATAACGTTTCCTCATCCCAAATACCTGTGACATTCCCTATAATTTTTATTAGCTGCTGGTGACAGCATTGACATTATCTGCGGGATATCTCTTGTGTGACGTTTCCACATCACAAATTTTTTCAAAAAATGGCGCATACACTTCCAAATCCTACACTACTGTATTTGTGACATGCTTTCAAGCATATATAAAATTTAATATGAAGAAGGCGAGCAGTAAGGGACTTTGAAGTAGCCGTGATGCTGATGGTGCACATACAGGCCGTGGCCCTGTACGCATTGAAACTGTGCCTGCTGCCAGAGCACAAGGAAAACAATCATCCACGATACCTAGCTTCATGTCCCAATTTGCAGGGCGGCGCAGGACACCACTCTTGAAGTCAGACCAGTGCAACCAGGTGGTCTGTTGGATTGCAGCAGATAATGCTTCCAGTCGGTTAAGCATCACCCTGTCTTCCACCAAGTCCAGTCTCAGTAGCCAAGGCCCTTGCATATAATGTTTTACAGGGTCAGTTCATCTGTAGGCCCTCACATATAATTTTTTACACGGTCAGCCCATCTGCAGGCCCTCTCAAATAATGTTTTACAGGGTCAGCTCCCCTGCAGGCCCTCTCATGTAATGTTTTACATGGTCAGCTCACCTACAGACCCTTACCTACAATCTTTTACAGGGTCAGCTCACCAGCAGGCCCTCACCTACAATCTTTTACAGGGTCAGCTCACCAGCAGGCCCTCACCTACAATCTTTTAGAGGTCAGCTCAGCAGCAGACCCTCACCCCTAATGTTTTACAGGGTCAGCTCAGCAGCAGGCCCTCGCCCCTAATGTTTTAGATGGTCAGATCAGCAGGCCCTTGCTCCAAATGTTTTTGAGGGTCACCAGGAGGCCATCAATCATAATTTTTCATTGGTGTATATGATGCCCTCCTTTATGTGTAACAAAAGGTGTATTGGAGTGCAGTTTTCTTGTAATTTTTGGTAGCCCTTTCACGTAGTGCATAGCAGGGGCGTAGATAAGGGGGGGATAGAGGGTTCAGACCCCGCCCAGAGTGTCTGTCCTCCTAAGTTTTGGTTGGCACTTTTTTCTTCTTAATGCGCATTGCGCCGGTTGCCCTACCGCTCAGGCTCAGCTGCCGCTCTGTGTCAGGCCGGGCCCGTGCGGCGCAGTAATCTCCAGCATAAGTCACATGGTGCGGGCTGCGCGCACAGGCAGTCTTCCAGAGCAGAGCTGCCTGCAGTGCGTGCGCTCGCCCCAGTGCTGTCAAGACAAGCCGGCTGATTGCCACCCACATCGCCCGCCTGCCCGGAATCCGGATCGATCGCCTAACTAAAGTGACCAGTCTCTGTGTCGTACACACTGAGTTTGTGTGCGTCAAGAGGTGAGACTGACATGCACCGCTCCTGCTGTCACTGAATTTCCAGGCTAGGCTAGCTGCAGCACATCTTCTTCTTGTCGTACTTCTGCGTCTTCCACACACTGCCTGCCTGCCCTGCTGCCATCATGGAGGCCGGTAGACTGGGGGGTAGGAGATACACTGCCTGCAAACCCAGGCCCATGGAGGGGGAAAATGTGCCCCTGCTTGATGCCTATGCCTAAGATAGGCTTCAAGCACGGGCAGACTTTCCACCTCCATGGGCCTGGGCTGACTAACAGAACATCTCCCCCTCCCCCATGGTACGTTTTTCCCGCCACTACTCCCTCTGGCAGTCATAACTAGCTGTGGCAGACAGACGCAGCATTGGCAGTCACTGACTCAGTAATACATTAAGATAGGCTGTCCAAATGCATTACTGAGTCAGTGAGTGCCACTCACCATCTGTCTGCCACAGCTAGTAATGACAGTCTGGGAACCCCCACAGGAAAAAAATTATCTACAGCCCTGGTGCATAGGCTTTATGAGTGTAGGGGTCCCTCTTGCTTGTAAATTTTGGCAGCACTTGCACTTTATATACAAGTTAATATACAGGAAAGAATGTTTCCTAACAATTTTTCCTCTAAAATCGATTTTATCTTTGGTTTTGTGCATATTATTGTCAGTCTGTAAAAGTGGCGTACTACTCAGACAACATCGTTCCCAGCAGTGACCTGGGAGTTCAAGATGCATCCAGACATCCTCCCCATGTTGTTCCCGAACCATTTCGGTGGTGTTTCCATCAATTTCTGAACTTTTCCAATAAACTAGTCACCTTCCTTCCTCAGAGCAGGGTTGCCTGGTTTAATGCTTGAGTTCTCCCCTTGACTTCCATTATACTTGGGTGCTCTCGGTAAAGCACCCGAGCACACTAGCACCAGAGCACTTGGGTGCCTGTTCAACACTACTAAAAAAATGACAAAAAGGTACCATAAGCATAAACCAAAAGGGGCACATCTGCACTCCTTTCTTCCAACCAGTACTCCCCTAAACACCATGCCACACACACCAATTCTACAAAAAAAAAGGGGGGGGGGCTTGGCATGGGCAGGGAAGAGGGCAGGCTGGCAGACCCATCTCATTTATCATTTTATTCGCCAGTTATTAGAAAAATCATTTAAATCTATGCCAACAAGGGAGCTAGCGTAGATTTAAAGGCTATGTACACCTTCAGGCAATTTTTATTATGATTGCATCTTACTGATTTTGGGCTAAACATTTTTTTAAATTGCTCTTTATTAAAAATGTTGAGCCATTACAAAGGGTTAACTGTTTTTCTAGCTGTGTGAATGGTACTTTCACTTTGTGCTGGTCATCTAATAACCCTTATCTGTAAATTATTAAAACGTCATAAACACTTACTCAAACCAAATTCTTATCAGTAAGATAAGAACTGAGCTATATTGAGTGTTTATAAGGTCAGAGATCCGAGATAAGGAACCCGTCAGCTCCCTGCCTGATAGAGGAGAGAGAAAATTCAGAGCGAGCTACTAGGTAAACTCACAGCTGTGCAGGGAAAGAGGTTCCATATTTTTAATAAAGATCAATTGAAAAAACTAGTTTTAGTTCAAAATGAATACAATGCAATAATTTTAAAAAATGCCACCAAACATGTACATACTCTTTAAGGCCATTGTACGCTGGCGGTGGAGGTGCCTAAGTCTTAATAAATGACCCCATTTGTGACATCTGGCAACCTCCTCAACTTGAAACAAGCCAAGCCTGCCATTCACTGATTCAACTTGACAACTGACCACCCTCATCCTTACAATGCCAAAGAAACCAAAGCAAAGTAACCTCAAGATTTCTGTCGCCACACCCAACATGGCTCACCAGCTCTCCCAACATGCAGAGGAATAGTAGGAAGGAGGAATAATAGTCCAAGTACCAGGGGCCAAAGATGATTAGATCAACCTAGCTTCAGTTTCTCCAGCAGGACCCAAAGCAAGCCCGGGCATGACAAACGCTCCCACTGCAAACAAGAATGGGAACCATCAATAAAGTTCTGAACGACAAGCAAGCCAACACCAAGTTGTAGCAACAACTTTACCACTGGCCACTCAGGACCATTTCTGCAGTGAAATAGAGAATTATTTTTTTTTGGTGGGAAAAAAGCAATATTCTTGCTTCACAAAGCAGTTGTACATACAGGGTACAAATACATATTTCATATTTCTGCAGGAAAATAGTGCATCAGGGTGTTTCAGGTAAAAAAACGTTATTCTTGGTCCACAAAACAGTTTGAAATACCCCGCCCAAATAAACATTTGACATTTCTGCCGTGAAGTAGAGCCTCAGTGTATTTTTGGGAAAAATAGAAGTATTCCTGGTCCACAAAGTAGTTCCAAATACACCACCCAAATACACATTTGACATTTCTGCTGTGAAATAGAGAATTGATTAATTTTTTTTGTGGGAAAAAAAGCAATATTCTTGCTTCACAAAACAGTTGTGCATACAGCATAGAAATTCCAATGTTTATCTGTGTTTTATAACAAAAAATCCTCGTTCTGGGTCCACAAGCCACTTGTGCATACAGCGTAGAAATACCAACATTTTATTAATACCAGTAAAATACTGCTTTTCTCTGTTTTATTAAAAAAATCAGTGTTCTGGGTCCACAAACCACTTTGCATAAACTGTAAAAATAGCTATGTTTTATTAATAGCAGTGAAATACATATTTTCTGTGTTTTATTGAAAAAATCCCTGTTCTGGGTCCACAAACCACTTCTGCATAAACCGTAGAAATAGCTAAGTTTATTAATAGCAGTGAAAAACTGCTTTTCTGTGCTTTATTTAAAAAAATCCTTGTTCTGGGTCCCCAAACCACTTTTGCATAAAGCGTAGAAATAGCTACATTTTATTAATAGCAGTGAGATACTGATTTTCTGTGTTTTATTGAAAAAATCCGTGTTCTGGGTCCACAAACCACTTTTGTTTAAACCGTAGAAATACCAACGTTTTATTAATAGCAGTGAAATACAGCTTTTTTGTGTTTTATTAAAAAAATCCTTGTTCTGAGTCCACAAACCACTTTTGCATAAACAGTAGAAATAGCTACGTTTTATTAATAGTAGTGAAATACTGATTTTCTGTGTTTTATTGAAAAATCTGTGTTCTGGGTCCACAAACCACTTTTGTATAAACCATATAAATAGCTACATTTTATTAATAGCAGTGAAATACTGCTTTTCTGTGTTTTATTACAAAAATCCTTGTTCTTGGTCCACAAACCACTTGTGCATACAGCGTACAAATACCAATTTTAAATTGCAGCACGAAAATAGTGCTTTACTGTGTTCACCAAACAGTTGTGCATACAGTGTACAAATACAAATTTTACATTTCTGCAGTGAAATTGAGAATCAGTGTGTTTTAGGCCAAAAAACTTTATTCTTGGTCCACAGAGCATTTTTATGACAAGGGCACTGCCTTAGTGAACCTAATTGTTGACAATTGGCAGTTAAATTGACACTGGAGAGAAACCATCTTTCAGTTTGGTGGGTGAATGCAAATAATGAGGAGAACATTAAATAAGGGACATGGGCATGGTCATGGTGGTGTTGGTGGAGTTCCTGTTGCTGGGAGAGGACGTGGCCGTTCAGCAACAACTACCGATCCAAGTGAAACACCTTCCTCTGGTGCGAGTAGACGACAAAACCTGCAGCGTTATTGGGTAGGCCTGAATGCCGCTCTACAGATGGTGGAGCTAAAACAAGTACAGGCGATAGTAGATTGGGTGGCTTACAGTGCCTGCAGTTTCTTCACAATGTCTCCTATCCAGTCCTCTGCAGAAAGATCAGAGTAGGCACCTGCAGCCCATGCCCATCAGTCTTTCACCTCACCCCCTTGCAAATCAGCAAAGCAGTCAAAGCTACAAGTCATGCAGCAAACTCTTATGCTTTTAGATTACTCTGTTGGCAGGGTGCCCATCCACCTAGCCCTGCCCCAGACTTCTCTGATGAGGACACAGGTGCAAACTGCTGTGGCTTTCTGCAATGTACAGACCGACGAGGAGGGCAGGGGTCATGAATGGGTGGAAGATGATGTGAATGATGATGAAGTCCTAGACACAGACTGGACTCAAGGTCATGCTAGTGACGTGTGCAGTTCTGAGGAAGAGGCGGTGGTCGCACAGAGGCAACAGCAAAAGAGGGAGCAGAGTGCAAAAGCGGAGCGGCCGCTCCATAGACAGTACGCCTGCTACTGCCCACCACACCCAGGCACCGAGCACACCAAGGCCTGCTCCAAGGAGTTATTTGGCGTGGCAGTTCTTCACACGATGTCCTGACGACAAGACTCGAAGTGGTTTGCTCGTTGTGCCATCAGAGCCTAAAGCGAGGCATAAACGTTCTTAACCTGAGCACAACCTGCATGACCAGGCATCTACATGCAAAGCACGAACTGCAGTGCAGTAAACACCCTAAAAACCATGAAAGATCTAAGGCTCCTCCTACTCCCTCTTCTGCTGCTGTCTCTGCCTCTTCATCCACCTCTGGCATCAACGTGTCACCTGGCAACCAGCTAACAAAGGATGTCCCGCCAACACCACCTCCGCCACCATCACCAAGCATCTCAAACATCTCACAGGCATGCATTCAGCTGTCTATCTCCTAAAAACTGGTGAGAAAGAGAAAATACCCACCTACCCACCCTCGATCCCTGGTCCTAAATGCCAGCATTTCAAAATTGCTGGCCTTTGAAATGCTGTCATTCCATCTGGTGGATAGTATGTAGTTCCCAGCCGCCACTACTTTTCCAGATGAGCGGTCCCATTCCTGTACAACCAAGTGTAGGATACAATCAAGTGTGCGCTGCGCAACGGCATCTGTGGCAAGGTCCACATAACCACAGATACATGGACCAGTAAGGGCTGGGGCTGCTATATCTCCTAACTGCACACTGGGTAAACGTAGTGGCGGCTGGGCCCGAGGCAGATAGCTGTTTGGCGCATGTCCTTCTAATACCGAGGATCGCAGTGTATTATTCTTTGTCTCCTGTTGCCTCCTCCTCTTACTCCGCATCCTCCTCCTCTTCTACCACCCCCACATCCGGTCATTGAAAGAACTTCAGCCCCAACTTCAGCACAGCCAGGGGTAAGTGCCAGCAGGCGATTTTAAACTCATGTGTTTGGGTGACAAACCCCACACCGCATAGGAGCTTTGGAGTGGCATAGAACAACAGACCAATGAGTGGTTGCTGCCAGTGAGCCTCAAGCCCGGCCTGGTGGTGTGTGATAATGGGTGACATCTCGTTGCAGCTCTGGGACTAGCCGGTTTGACGCACATCCCTTGCCTGGCGCATGTGCTGAATCTGGTGGTGCAGAAGTTTCTTAAAAACTACCCAGACATGTCAGAGCTGCTGCAGAAAGTGCGGTCCATCTGTTCTCGCTCGCGGCGTTCTCAGCATGCTGCTGCTCGCCTGTCTGCGCTGCAGCATATTTTCGGCCTTCCAGCTCACCGCCTCAAATGCGACTTGCCTACCAGGTGGGACTCCACCTTGCATATGCTGGAGAGACTGTGCGAGCAGCAGCAGGCGATAGTGGAGTTTCAGATGCAGCACGCATGGGTCAGTCGCTCTGCAGATCAGCACCACTTTACCACCAGTGACTGGGCCTGCATTCGAGACCTGTGTACCTTGATGCGATCTTTGGTGTACTCAACCAACATGGCCAGTGCTGATGACGCCATTGTTAGCATTACAATACCACTTCTATGTCTCCTTGAAAAATCTGTTACATTGATGATGGAAGAGGATGTGGCAGAGAAGAAGGAGGAAGAGGGGGCATTTCACAGGGTTTCAGGACGGTTATTCAGAAGTGGCTCAGAGGGTGGTTTCCTGCACCAGCAGAGGCCAGGTACACAGGTGGCAAGCCAGGGCACAGTTCTGACGGACGAGGAGGATGAGGTAGAGGAAGATCCGGGTTCATTGCAAACAAAACGCATTGGAGCGTGATAGGAAGATGTGCGAGTACAGGTGAACACTGGTAGACGCTCTCCTGAGGGCATTCCTAACTGACACGGGGGGACAAGTGGAAGAACAAGGCAAAGGCAGAGGAGGAGGAGGAGCAAGAGGTCGCCAACGCAGCTGTGTCACGGCCAGCTCCACAGAAGGCAGGGTTAGCATGGCCGACATGTGGAAAAGTTTTCTCACCGCGCCACAGCAACCTGCTGTCACGGCCGGGGCGTGGGGAAACGCCCCGCCGTGCAATTTCCACGGCTGTCGGGCCAAAAAGGGCTAAAAACAGGGAGAAGGGAACCGCGGACTAGCACGTCCCTATCGCTGGCCCTGGTCTCCTAACTGTATGGGCCGACCCCGAAGGTAGGAGGGCCCATACGACAGGAACCTGTAGCCCTGCTAATCCCTGTTTCACCCTGGATAAAACAGGGCAGAGACCACCTGCTCACCCAGGGACACGGATGAGCAGGAGTCTCCAGAGGCCCCTCTGCAGCCGGGATCCTGACAGTGTGCAGCAGAACAACAGGTGAGCATAAACAACAGACTCTTACCTGCCGCACGGCAGAAGTGAAAGCGGATCCAAACCCTCCATGGATCCCATGCGGAGGTCTACTGCATGGGAACGGATCCAGGCCAGACAGCACACCGTCAGGTAGGTACTCACACCCTCCGGGTGGGCAGGCCCCTTCCGGAGCATCACACAGTGAATAAACCCACACATACCCAACCATACAGCTACACCAGGTGGGGATGGGGAACACAGACACACACTGAGGAAGGGAAACAGCAAAGAAAACAATAAGCATACAATATAACAAATAAGGGTGGCTCACACAGACATACAGGTGGGAAGAGACACACTCCAGCCATGCTCCCACCATGGCTGGACAAACAACACTGACCTCAGGCTCCACACACTGATATTTAAGGAGGCCTGAGGCCACACCCACCATACAGAGCAGCCACACCTTAACCCCGTGAACGCCACACAAAACACAGTGCAAACAGGGGGAAAAACCACATGCAAAAATAATCACCTGCGGCAACACCTCGCCGCCGGCAACTGCATGTGGAACAGAGCCACGACTCCGAACCCGGGTCGTGACACTCCCACCCCTCAAAGCCCCCCAACCGAAAAGGAGAGGTTGGAAGGGCAAACAACAAAGGGAGGGGGAGGGGCAATGCAACAAAAGCACCGGTGTCTCCTTCAAAAACAGCCGCCAACACACCTGGACCGGAATAGGTCCCAGGCTGCCGGTAGCGAAAACAAAAGAAAAGAGACCACCAGAAACACTGCCCAGAAGGTGCCAGTCTCCACCTCAACACTCCCGCCGACCTACCTGGACCGCAGACAAAGGTCCCAGGCTGTCGACAAACCAGGAGATCTGAGGGGAAACAGAGACCTCATCCAGCTCAGGGAAAAGCTCCCACTCCAGATCGTTGGC
Source organism: Bufotes viridis (assembly GCA_033119425.1). Taxonomy (NCBI): domain Eukaryota; kingdom Metazoa; phylum Chordata; class Amphibia; order Anura; family Bufonidae; genus Bufotes; species Bufotes viridis. Next base: position 113,848,028 of record CM065593.1, on the reverse strand, counting down.
CTCAGCCATAGGCCCAAGTCCGCACGCAGCCAGACTACGAGGGTAATGTAGAGGACCCCCGACCGGAGCTAGGAACCCTGAGACCTGGAGACCTCGTCGAGCTCAGGGGAAAACTCCTACTCCAGGTCATTGCCCTCAGCCATAGTCCCAAGTCCGCACTCAGCCAGACTGCAAGGGAGATGTAGAGAGCCAACAACCGGAGCTAGGACACCTGAAAAGGACAAGGAGGAGGGGGAACACCACCACGGACACGGTAAGGAAGGTGACAGGGGAAATGCCACCAACCCCGCCGAAAACGGTGGAAATCCCGGAACGCTCTCCCTCCGGGAGAACGCGCATGCGTGCCCAGAGAGCCGGCGACGCATGCTGCGCCCACTTGCGCAGGCAAAAGAAGCTGCGGAGCCGTTATTTGTTATAATGTCACGGCCGGGCGTGGGGAAACGCCCCGCCGTGCAATTTCCACGGCTGTCGGGCCAAAAAGGGCTAAAAACAGGGAGAAGGGAACCGCGGACTAGCACGTCCCTATCGCTGGCCCTGGTCTCCTAACTGTATGGGCCGACCCCGAAGGTAGGAGGGCCCATACGACAGGAACCTGTAGCCCTGCTAATCCCTGTTTCACCCTGGATAAAACAGGGCAGAGACCACCTGCTCACCCAGGGACACGGATGAGCAGGAGTCTCCAGAGGCCCCTCTGCAGCCGGGATCCTGACAGTGTGCAGCAGAACAACAGGTGAGCATAAACAACAGACTCTTACCTGCCGCACGGCAGAAGTGAAAGCGGATCCAAACCCTCCATGGATCCCATGCGGAGGTCTACTGCATGGGAACGGATCCAGGCCAGACAGCACACCGTCAGGTAGGTACCACACCCTCCGGGTGGGCAGGCCCCTTCCGGAGCATCACACAGTGAATAAACCCACACATACCCAACCATACAGCTACACCAGGTGGGGATGGGGAACACAGACACACACTGAGGAAGGGAAACAGCAAAGAAAACAATAAGCATACAATATAACAAATAAGGGTGGCTCACACAGACATACAGGTGGGAAGAGACACACTCCAGCCATGCTCCCACCATGGCTGGACAAACAACACTGACCTCAGGCTCCACACACTGATATTTAAGGAGGCCTGAGGCCACACCCACCATACAGAGCAGCCACACCTTAACCCCGTGAACGCCACACAAAACACAGTGCAAACAGGGGAAAACCACATGCAAAAATAATCACCTGCGGCAACACCTCGCCGCCGGCAACTGCATGTGGAACAGAGCCACGACTCCGAACCCGGGTCGTGACACTCCCACCCTCAAAGCCCCCAACCGAAAAGGAGAGGTTGGAAGGGCAAACAACAAAGGGAGGGGGAGGGGCAATGCAACAAAAGCACCGGTGTCTCCTTCAAAAACAGCCGCCAACACACCTGGACCGGGAATAGGTCCCAGGCTGCCGGTAGCGAAAACAAAAGAAAAGAGACCACCAGAAACACTGCCCAGAAGGTGCCAGTCTCCACCTCAACACTCCCGCCGACCTACCTGGACCGCAGACAAAGGTCCCAGGCTGTCGACAAACCAGGAGATCTGAGGGGAAACAGAGACCTCATCCAGCTCAGGGAAAAAGCTCCCACTCCAGATCGTTGGCCTCAGCCATAGGCCCAAGTCCGCACGCAGCCAGACTACGAGGGTAATGTAGAGGACCCCCGACCGGAGCTAGGAACCCTGAGACCTGGAGACCTCGTCGAGCTCAGGGGGAAAACTCCTACTCCAGGTCATTGCCCTCAGCCATAGTCCCAAGTCCGCACTCAGCCAGACTGCAAGAGAGATGTAGAGAGCCAACAACCGGAGCTAGGACACCTGAAAAGGACAAGGAGGAGGGGGAACACCACCACGGACACGGTAAGGAAGGTGACAGGGGAAATGCCACCAACCCCGCCGAAAACGGTGGAAATCCCCGGAACGCTCTCCCTCCGGAGAACGCGCATGCGTGCCCAGAGAGCCGGCGACGCATGCTGCGCCCACTTGCGCAGGCAAAAGAAGCTGCGGAGCCGTTATTTGTTATAATGTCACGGCCGGGGCGTGGGGGAAAACGCCCCGCCGTGCAATTTCCACGGCTGTCGGGCCAAAAAGGGCTAAAAACAGGGAGAAGGGAACCGCGGACTAGCACGTCCCTATCGCTGGCCCTGGTCTCCTAACTGTATGGGCCGACCCGAAGGTAGGAGGGCCCATACGACAGGAACCTGTAGCCCTGCTAATCCCTGTTTCACCCTGGATAAAACAGGGCAGAGACCACCTGCTCACCCAGGGACACGGATGAGCAGGAGTCTCCAGAGGCCCCTCTGCAGCCGGGATCCTGACAGTGTGCAGCAGAACAACAGGTGAGCATAAACAACAGACTCTTACCTGCCGCACGGCAGAAGTGAAAGCGGATCCAAACCCTCCATGGATCCCATGCGGAGGTCTACTGCATGGGAACGGATCCAGGCCAGACAGCACACCGTCAGGTAGGTACCACACCCCTCCGGGTGGGCAGGCCCCCTTCCGGAGCATCACACAGTGAATAAACCCACACATACCCAACCATACAGCTACACCAGGTGGGGATGGGGAACACAGACACACACTGAGGAAGGGAAACAGCAAAGAAAACAATAAGCATACAATATAACAAATAAGGGTGGCTCACACAGACATACAGGTGGGAAGAGACACACTCCAGCCATGCTCCCACCGATGGCTGGACAAACAACACTGACCTCAGGCTCCACACACTGATATTTAAGGAGGCCTGAGGCCACACCCACCATACAGAGCAGCCACACCTTAACCCCGTGAACGCCACACAAAACACAGTGCAAACAGGGGAAAACCACATGCAAAAATAATCACCTGCGGCAACACCGTCGCCGGCAACTGCATGTGGAACAGAGCCACGACTCCGAACCCGGGTCGTGACACCTGCACCACCAGCTGATACGGAATATTTTAGCAGGAGGCAGCATTTGAACAACATGGTGGAACAGTACATGTGCACATGCCTTCACGTACTGACTGATGGGTCTGCCCCATTCAACTTCTGGGTCTCCAAATTGTCCACATGGCCAGAGCTTTCCCTTTATGCCTTGGAGGTGCTGGTCTGCCCTGCGGCCAGTGTATTGTCTGAACGTGTATTTAGCACGGCAGGGGGCGTCATTACAGACAAATGCAGCCGCCTGTCCACAGCCAACATGTACAAGCTCACGTTCATTAAAATTAAGCAGGCATGGATCCCACAGGACTTGTCTGTACCTTGTGCAGAATAGACATTTATAACCACCTCAACCATATATTCTTGTACTCCAGTGCACTTATTCATTGAATCCTTTTTTTATTTGTACCATTATTTCGAGGGCTACCCTAATTTGAATGAACCTATCCTCTCGGTGCCTGCAGCCTAAATTACTGAAAATAGCCTGTTGCTTTGGTGGGTGACAAGAAGCTTGTTTTGCCGTGCATTGACCTCTTTCCTCTGTCTTGGTGCCAGGGGCCTAAATTACTGAAAATGGCCTCATCCATTGCTGGGTGACATGAAGCCTGTTTTGCTGTTACGTGACCTCTCTCCTCTGTCTGGCCGCCTGTGGCCTAAATTACTGAAAATGGCCTGTTGCTTTGGTGGGTGACATGAAGCTTGTTTTGCTGTGCATTGACCTCTCTCCTCTGTCTGGGTGGCTGCGTACTACATTAATGATAATCACCTGTTCCATTGCTGAGTGACATGAGGCCTGTTTCGCTGTTATGGGACCTCTCTCTTCTGTATGGGTGCCTGCGGCCTACATTGATGATAATCGCCTGTTTCATTGCTGGGTGACATGAAGCCTCTTTTGCTATTACGGGACTTCTCTCCTCTGTCAGGGTGCTAAGGCTTAAATTACTGAAAGTGGCCTGCTGTATTGATGGGTGACATGAAGCCTCTTTTTGTTGTGCATTGCTCTCTCCTCTGTCTGGGTGCCAGGGGCCTACATTTCATTTAATCGTCTGTTGCTTAGGTGGGTGACATTAACCTCTTTTTACCGTGCATTGACCTCTCCTCTGTCTGGGTGCCTGTGCTCTACATTAATGATAATCGCCTGTTCCATTGTTGGGTGACATGAAGCCTGTTTTGCTGTTATGGGACCTCTTTTCTCTGTCAGGGTGCTAGGGCCTAAATTACTGAAAGTGGCCTGTTCCATTGCTAGGTGACATAATGCCTGTTTTACTGTTACGGGACCTCTCTCCACTGTCTGGGTGCCTGTGGCCTAAATTACTGAAAATAGCCTGTTGCTTTGGTGGATGACATGAAGCTTGTTTTGGCGTGCATTCACCTCTCTCCTCTGTCTGGTTGCCTGCAGCCTACATTAATGATAATCGCCTTTTCCAGTGCTGGGTGACATGAAGCCTGTTTTCTGTTATGGGACCTCTCTCCTCTGTCAGTTGCTAGGCCTAAATTACTGAAAGTGGCCTGTTCCATTGCTGGGTGACATAAAGCCTGTTTTGCTGTTAAGGGACCTCTCCTCTGTATTTGTGCTTGTGGCCTAAATGACTGAAAATGGCCTGTTGCTTTGGTGGATGACATGAAGCTTGTCTTGCCATGCATTGACCTCTCTCCTCTGTCTGGGTGCCAGGGGCCTACATTTCAGATAATTACCTGTTGCTTTGTTGGGTGACATTAACCTCTTTTGCCGTCCAATGACCTCTCCTCTGTCTGGGTGGCAGGGGTCTACATTTATGATAGTCGACTGCTGCATTGCTGGATGACATGATGCCTGTTTTTCTGTTATGTGACCTCTCTCCTCTGTCTGGAGTGCCAGGGTCTCCATTTCTGATAATCGCCTGCTGCATTGGTGGGTGACATGAAGCCTGTTTTGCCGAGTATTGACCTCTCCTCTGTCTGGTTGTCAGGGGCCTAACATTTCTGAATATCACGTGTTCCATTGGTGGGTGACATTAACCCATTTTGCCAGTGATAAGCCAAAGTTGTACTTTGCTGGCAGGAAACCAAGTTTTGCGTGACTACTGACTACAAAGCGCACGCTGGTAGATGCGCTGCTGATAGCATTCCCACCTGACGCCTCCCCAACCTCCTATTCCACCTCCTCCTCCTCCGAGTTGGCCAATTAATATTGTTTAATGTTTAGTTATTTTATTTTAAGTTATTTCCCTATCCAAATTTGTTTGCAGGTCACTTACCCACATTTTTCTACCTTTTGCAGCCCTCTAGCCCTTTCAAGGGCTATTTTACAGCCATTTTAGTGCCCAAAAGTTCAGGTCCCCATTGATTTCAATGGGGTTCGGGGTCAAGTTCGGGTCAAGTTCGCATTACGAACCCAAACATTTCCGTGAAGTTCACCGACCTTTTCGAACCCAAACATCCAGGTGTCTGCTCAACTCTAATCATAATGCCTCTGGCATATGTCTATATTGTCCCTCTTGATTAAATGAGGTTGACTGCAAGGCATTATTTGTAAGGCAGCCAGCTAAGACTCTGTCCATAATTATGTGATCTTCCATCTTTATCTTCCCTACCTTGCTGTGCTCACTACTGTACTGTGATATGGAAAATAGCAGATGCCATTTCGAGCAGCTTTGTCTAGAAGATACATTTTGGGGAAAATCTAAACAAATTTGATTGATTTACAATTAATTCGCTTATCTCTACTAACCAAATTCATTTGCGGTTTGGATCATCTATTACTATCACTGTTCTGCCTAGCAGGGTAAGAGAATCATTACAGATCATGTCTGCCTCAGTCTTGGTAATTCTGAAGTGTTTAGTGTGGTTATACAGTTGTGTTCAAAATTATTCAACCCCACTGAAATTGAGTGTTTTGGCCAGTTTAACATTGATTTTGATCATTTCATTAATCTTTTTACAATTAAATCAAAGAGGCACTTGTAAGTCAGACAAATATAACATAACATTTATAATAAAATAACCACAAATGTCTTTTCTGTGCTCACATCATTATCAGTTTTATTCAACCCCAAGTGACATTCAATCTTAGTACTTAGTACAACATCCTTTTCCAGTTATAACAGCTTTTAAACATGAAGCATAGCTTGACACAAGTGTCTTGCAGTAATCTACGGGTATCTTTGCCCATTCCTCATGGGCAAAAGCCTCCAGTTCAGTCACATTCTTAGGCTTGCGCGCTGCAACTGCTTTCTTTAAGTCCCACCAGAGGTTCTCAATCGGATTTAAGTCTGGTGAATGCGATGACCACTTCAAAATGTTCCAGCCTTTAATCTGCAACCATGCTCTAGTGGACTTGGAGGTATGCTTGGGATCATTGTCCTGTTGAAAGGTCCAACGTCTCCCAAGCCTCAGGTTTGTGACGGACTGCATCACATTTTCATCCAATATCTCCTGGTACTGAAGAGAATTCATGGTACCTTGCACACGCTGAAGCTTCCCTGTACCTGTAGAAGCAAAACAGCCCCAAAGCATGATTGACCCCCCCGCCATGCTTCACAGTAGTCAAGGTGTTCTTTTCTTTATAGGCCTCCTCCAAACATAGCGTTGATCCATGGGCCCAAACAGTTCTAGTTTTGTTTCATCAGTCCACAGAACACTATCCCAAAACTTTTGTGGTTTGTCCACATGACTTTTGGCATACTTCAGTCGACTCTTCTTATTCTTTGGAGACAGCAAGGGGGTGCGCCTGGGAGTTCTGGCATGGAGGCCTTCATTACGCAGTGTGCGCCTTATTGTCTGAGCTGAAACTTCAGTACCCGCATCTGACAAATCTTTTTTAGTTGCTCAGCAGTCACACGGGACTTTTCTCCACTTTGCGCTTCAGGTAGCGCACAGCAGTCGAAGTCAGCATCTTCTTTCTGCCACGACCAGGTAGCGTTTCAACAGTGCCCTTTGCCTTGAATTTGCGAATGATGCTTCCTATGGTGTCTCTTGGTATGTTTAACATCTTTGCAATCTTCTTATAGCCATTACCCTTCCTGTGAAGAGAAATCACCTCTTCTCTTGTCTTCCTGGACCATTCTCTTGACTTCACCATATTTGTAAACACACCAGTAAATGTCTAGAAGGAGCCGAGTATCACTGTCATTTTAAATCTGCCTAATTGGTGCTTATTATGCTTGATTGCTGCTCCTTGACATCCACCAGTGTTTTCAATAGCTGATCGAAAACACTTGAACGAACCTCTGTTCTTAAGAGTGGTAGTCTTTAAGGGTTGAATAATTGTGTCAATGAAGAAATCACAAAAAACATTTAATGCTGTATTACAAAAACAATTGATGTCATTTTAGTTGCATTTGGTTATTTAAAAAGTCCTTGTAAGATTTCATTCTGAACACAATTACAAATGTACACTAAATTCCTAAAACCCTGTACAGCATTGGGGGTTGAATAATTTTGAACACAACTGTAGCACCATCTAGCGGTTTTAAGTTGTATTACACTTTGTTTTTTCTGTTACAATACTACTGCATTGTAGGTCGTGCACTGCATTGTCAGAGTGCAAAGTATCCTAGGAAAGAGAAGTCTCCAGTCTCCAGGACATATCAGCAGAGCTGTCCTATGCATGTCTCTTATTTAAAATCCACCATCCTTGTAAACTCATATCTGGTGACAGATCTACCTTTGTTTCAGGGATATTGTGTGATGCATTGCTATTCAGTCAGTTGCAATTGTTATTCAGGGAGTTATAACTGTTGTCAGACATGTAATCCTATGTATAGGCAGCCATTTTACCATGTGCTTTCACTGTCATTGTAAATGTTATAGAACATGCTATCCATGCTCACTACTTATACATGTTATTTGTATTCTTAAATTTTTACCAAACAATCCTGTTTTATCAATCAATCAATTAATCAATCAATCATCAAACATAAATAATCAATCAAACACATATATACGATCTGTTGACCAATAAACAAGTTAGACTACAAAGAACAGTCCTCTTATTTGGAAGACAGGAATAGTTTATGCTGAATGTCAGACTGCACAATGTGTGAACACGTATGAAGACAGAATCACCATACAGCTCTACTCATTAGTTCAAATTATCTTCATGTTACCTGATAGCATTGAATCATGCTTCATAATATTACTCTTGCAACAGGTGGTTGTTGTACAATTTGGCCCTACAACTGATGCTCATTTTCCTGCAAAAAAAAAATCTAATCAAAGCTGACGAAGTGGAATTCATTAAGAATTTCAGGAAAAATTAGATTTGCAGCGAATGCGAATTTCCTCGCATCCGTGGGAACAAAACACAATTTTCTTAAAGTGCCGGCTACATGTGTGAGGACTGAGGACATGGGGCAGGGAACTCTGGGAAGGCGGGATCACCCAGATTGACATGCCTGCATGTAGCCAATCAGCAGCCAGCAAGCCCTGTGATGTCACAGCCTTATAAATATGGCGGCCATCTTACAGTCAGACATTTTCCAGCGTTCAGAGTGCAGGGACAGAAGTGTGAAGGCGCTAGGGACAGTAAGTGGAAAAATGATTGTGGAAAAAAAGACAGAAAAACTATTTATAAGTGCAGGGAAAGGATAGGGAGGAATTAGTTAACAGCATCTTAGTGCAGAGAGGACATCAGAAGGCGCTAGGAACATTTATAGGAATTGATTCACAAGTGCAGGGAAAGATTATTTGGGGATCCAGATAGTCATTAGACAGCTCTGTCATGCCAGATTTTTGTTGGGCTGCAAGTGTTATGAAAAGCCTTTAGTGGCTTGAATCAAAGTATCTTATTCAGTACTACAAGAAAAATATATTCTCAGTTCACTTCTGCAGTTATTTCTGGTGAAAGAGTATAGGGGCGTATTTCAGTCCAACAAGAAAGATATATTCCCTGATCACTTCTGCTGTTATTTTTGGTAAACGCGTATAGGGACTTATTACAATAAAAAAAGAAAAATATATACGTACTGCATTGTTGCAGTTATTTCTGTTGAAAGCGTATAGGGGCGTACTACTGTAAAAAAAAAGAAAAAAATATATATATGTTCTGCACTGTTGCAGTTATTTCTGGTGAAAGAGTATAGGTGCGTATTTCAGTCAAACAAGAAAGATATATTCCCTGGTCACTTCTGCTGTTATTTTTGGTAAAAGCGTATAGGGACTTATTACAATAAAAAAAGAAAAATATATACGTACTGCATTGTTGCAGTTATTTCAGTTGAAAGCGTATAGGGGCGCACTACTGTAAAAAAATATAAATATATATATATGTACTGCACTGTTGCAGTTATTTTTGGTGAACGCGTATAGGGGCGTATTTTAGTCCAACAAGAAAAATATATTCTCTGGTCACTTCTGCTGTTATTTTTGGTGAAAGCGTATAGGGGCGTATTACAGTAAAAAAGAATATTTATACGCACTGCACTGTTGCAGTTATTCCTGGTGAAGGAGTATAGGGGCATATTTCAGTACTACAAGAACAATATATTCTCAGTTCACTGTAAATATACATTTGCCATTCGCTGGTGCTCTTATATGTAGAAAAACCTTTATGGACGTATATCAGTAGAAAAATAAATATACATTCGCCATTCGCTGCTGCACTCATATCTTGAAAAACCTTTATTGACGTATATCAGTAGAAAAATAAAAATATATTCAGTGTTCAGCACTGCAACTATATGTGGGAAAGTCCTTTTGCGGTATGAACTGAATTATGTTGTGGTGAAATTTTGTATTTACGTTTCACACACTGGGTGCTTACATGACGACGTCTATAAGAGCGGTGCACTAATATAGGTGAGTACACTATGCACTAACCCTGCACAAAGATACACAAATTAATTCACACCAGCCCGCATCTATCTGCGGTATTGCTTACTGGACATTACGGGGACATTTCTGCAGCACAGAAACCGCACCAGGACAACGTCTCGCTCTTCCAGCGTGGACCTACTTCCTCCGCTAAGTCCCATTTACTGCAGATCACTCCACCTCAGGCGAAGTTGTTTTTTTAAACTGACAGCCTATAACCCTCTGTTGAAAAGCCGTTAGTGGCATATATCAGTAGAAAAAGAAAAAGATATTTGGCTTTCAGCGCTGCAGTTATATGTAAAATCTTTTTTTAATTATTTTGGTGGAAAAAATCTTGTATTCAGCATTTCATGTGGTAAATTACATGTGGTAAAATCTCTATGATGTCTTTATGATAAATCTACAGCGTGGGGGCCCCTGTGTGGCTTCTACACACTTTTCAAAATAATCCTTCAGCGGAGCGAATAGATGCTGGATGACTGGTATGCTCCATGACCTTCCCAGGAGTTTGTATTCGGCGATTCTGTTATATGTGGTAAAATCTCTTGTGACTTATTTCGGTGGAAAAAATATTGTATTCTGCGTTAAGCGCTACACTTATATGCAGTAAAATCTTTTTTGAATTATTTCGGAGGAAAAAACTTTTATTGCGCATTAAGCGCTGCACTTATGAGGCAAAATCTTTTTTGAAATTATTTCGTTGGAAAAAAATCTTGTATTCTACGTTAAGCGCTCCACTTATATGCGGGAAAATCTTTTGGGATTTATTTAGATGGAAATACAAATTTCCACCTCCTCCATTAACTTCCTCATCTCTTCATTATCATCGGACACACTTACTTTACACGCCCCAAGCTATATATAAGTGGTGCCAGCACCACCTAGGAGCGAATAAAGGTAAATGACACTGCCAGCCTGTTAAAGGGAATAACAGCAGGGTACCACAATGCATTTGATATGACATTTAACAAGACTTTAAGGTGCCCACATATAGCACATAGTGGGACACTGCATCAAGATGAATCAGGCGTAGATCAGCCAGGATTTCCACACACCAATGCCTGATGCATCAGACTAGATCATCTATGGTGACATCTCTGTTATAGATCCACACCGTTTTTTTTTGCCTTTAGCAATATTGATGAATTATTGAGCAAATGTTGACCGAGTGAAGGCATATGTTCCAAAGACAGGATCCATTTTTTCTGGTTAATTGTTCTGACAGATCAGAGAATGGGGAAAATTAATCAGTGATTTCAACACAATCTTACTACTGACACCATCTCCACTCTGTCGGGGGCTTTATTTGTATAAGCATTTAATAGAACAGGTTCTGTAGACATCTATGTGGAATTAGCTGACGAGGGTGTAAAAGGAGTGCACCTCTTCTTGACGCTAAAATCTACCTGTAAGGCTGAGTTGATACTTCAGTTATTTGGTCAGTTTTAGACCCGTGACTGCCCAAATAAGTGAAGTATGCAGTGATTCTAAAAGCGAAGCTTGTCATCTGCATGTCATACAGACTTACAGTATTATTTCACTATCAAAGCAGACTCCCTATGCGTGTTATTGCAAGGCACAGTATTCTACACCACTATAAAAATTCACTCATCTCTATTCATGGGCATAGGCCTGGACAATTGGGGCTGTCAGCTCCAAAGCTGGTCAACCCCTTTAATGCCCTCATACACATTATTACTCACTGTGTTGCTGATGGCAGTTACAAGAGGTGTTTGAAGAGATAAGGCCTTAAAAGCCTTAAAACTTAAAGGGCATTCTAGAGATGACCATATCTGTTCTAAAAAGATTAGTTGCAAATTTTCACAAAAAGTGTATCATCAAATGAATCCGAAGATTTGACGATTCACAAACTGCAAAAATGGCACCCAGTGCCTTTTCACTTTGAAAATTGGTGGGAGATAGGACTGAGACTTTCTTAAACTTATTTAAGTTATATTCTAAATAGATTCGTTAAGAATTTTACAAAAATTGTTGCCAAATGAATCTGAAGTTTTGACTATTCATTTTTGACAAATCACATAAAAACACCACCCAACACCTTTTCACTTTGAAAATTGTCAAGGAAAACCAGAAGAGAGGAAGAAGATTAAGGATCACATGACACCTGGAGGAAGTGGAGGAATGGAATTCCATGTTTGGCTCAGAGACTGACGTAAAGCCTGATAAGCCTGTCAGTGGTAGGATTCAGGAGGGTCCTTTTGCTGAGAACCTCATAGAACACCATTCTGTATTTAACTGGCGACCTGAAAGGATTAGAGTTGAGCGAACCCGAACTGTATAGTTGCATTTTCATAAAAGTTTGGGTTCGGGTCTGTTGTTTGGCGATTCTTCCGCTTTTAAAAGGCTGAAGAGCAGCCAATCAGCAAGCGTTTTACATCTTTGCTCTAAGAAGCCATCACAGCCATGCCTACTCATGGCATGGCTGTGATTGGCTGAGTGCAGCATGTGACCCAGCCTCTTTATAAGCTGTTGTCACGTAGTGCCGCACGTCACTCTGCTGCTTTTAGTATAGGGAAAGGTTGCTGCCAATGCTCTCAGGAAGAGATTCGGAAAGAAATCTGTTAAACCTGGTGGTGTGAAATCTTTAAGCTACAGCAATTATTGAAGGAGGGTGCAACTGCAATCCTACATTTTTGTACCCAGCCCTGATCCCAGTGATACTGCAAAGTGTTTTTTTTTTATCCATCTGTTACTGAGGTGGGGGTCGGTGGCCATTTTAGCCACTGCAGTGTCGTTGGAGTTGCATTTGACCTGCATGTGTGCCAGCCTGCCAGGGACATCAGTCTAATCCTTTTTGGTAGCTCAGTGAAGGAAAAAATCCTTTTTTCTGGCAGGTCAAGTCCCCTACATTACCTTTTTGTATAATTTAGGGGTGACGTAGTCCATTTCTGTAGTCTGGGGGAAAAATTTGTATTGTGATGCTATAGAACACTTGTGCATACAACACACCAAAACAAATTTTCAATTTCAGCAGTAAAATAGAGCATCAGTGTATTTTTTGGGTGCGAGTAGGCAGCAGAACCTGCAGCGTTATTTTGTAGGCCCGAATGCCGTTCTATGTATGGTGAGGCCAGAACAAGTACAGGCGATAGTAAATTGGGTCTCTGACAGTGGCTCCAGTTCCTTCACAGTATCTACCACCCATTCCTCTGCAGAAAGCTTAGAGTTGGCACCTGCAGCCCATGCCCATCAGTCTTTCACCTCAGCCCCTTGCAAATTAGCCAAGCATTCGGAGATCCAAGTCATGCAGCAAACTCTTATGCTATTTGATGACTCTGCTGGCAGGGTTTCCACGGCCCAGCCACCTAGCCCTGCCCCAGAAGTGGAAGACATTGAATGCACAGATGCCCAACCACTTATGTTGCAGGATGAGGACATGGGAAGACCGCCACAGCATGTATCTGATAATGACGAAACACAGGTGCCAATTGCTGTGGCTTTCTGCAATGTGCAGACCAACAAGGAGGGCAGGGGTCAAGAATGGGTGGAAGATGATGTAAAGGATGATGAAGTTCTAGACCCAGACTGGACTCAAGGTCGTGCAGTTCTGAGGAAGAGGCGGTGGTCGCACAGAGGCAAAAGCACAGCAAAAGAGGGAGCAGGGTGCAAAAGTGGAGCATCCTTTCCAGAGACAGTATGCCTGCTATTGCCAACTGCACCCAGGGACCGAGCACACCAAGGCCAGCTCCAATGAGTTCATTGGCGTGGCAGTTCTTCAAACAATGTCCTGACAACAACACACGAATGGTTTGCACGTTGTGACATCAGAGCCTAAAGCGAGGCATAAACGTTCTAAACCTGAGCACAACCTGCATGACCAGGCATCTACATGCAAGCACAAACTGCAGTGGAGTAAACACCTTAAGAACCAAGAAAGGTCTCAGGCTCCTTCTACTTCCTCTTCTGCTGCTGTCTCTGCCTCTTCCTCCATCTCTGGTGTCACCATGGCACCTGCCAACCAGCAAACAGAGGATGTGCCACCAACACCACCACCACCTCCGTCACCATCACCAAGCATCTCCACCATGTCACACGCGAGCGTTCAGCTGTCCATCTCCCAAACACTGGAGAACTGCAGGCCTGTCATACAGAAGTGTCTCAGAGGGTGGGTTCCTGCACCAGCAGAGGCCAGGTACACATGTGGACAGCCAGGGCACACTTCTGGAGGATGAGGAGGAGGAGGTAGAGGAGGAGAAGGAACCGGTTTCACTGCAGGGTGGCACCGAACGCAGCTCAGGGCCATCATTGGAGCATGGCTGGGGGATACGGAGGACACAGACAATACACCACCTATAGAGGACAGCTTATTGTTACCTCTGGGCAGCCTGGCACTCATGAGCGACTACATGCTGCAGTGCCTGCACAACGACCATAGAGTTGCCCACATTTTAACTCGCCTGCGCAACGTGCCCTCCTTAATTCCCACAGTGGAGCTTGATAAGAAGATGCGTGACTAAAAGCGCACAATGGTAGACGCGCTCCTGAGGGCATTCCCAACTCACTATGGAGTGGACGCATAAAGCGAAGGCAGAGGAGGATGAGGAAGAGGTCGCCAATGCAGCTGTGTCACGGGCAGCACCTCAGAAGGCAGGGTTAGCATGGCCGACATGTGGAAAGCTTTATCACCACGCCACAGAAACCTGCACCACCAGCTGATATGGAACGTCTTAGCAGGAGGCAGCATTTGAACAACATGGTGGAACAGTTCATGTGCATACGCCTACACGTACTGACTGATGGTTCTGCCCCATTCAACTTCTGGGTCACCAAATTGTCCAAATGGCCTGAGCTTGCCCTTTATGCCTTGGAGGTGCTGGCCTGCCAGTGTATTGTCTGAACGTGTATTTAGCACGGCAGGTGGCGTTATCACAGACAAAGCAGCCGCCTGTCCACAGCCAACATGGACAAGCTCACATTCATTAAAATAAACCAGGCATGGATCCCACGGGACATGTCCGTAAATTGTGCTGAATAGACATTTATAACCGCCTCAACCATACAGTCTTGTACTCCAGTGCACTTATTAATTGAATTCTTTTTAATATTTGTACTATTATTTTAGGGGCTACCCCAATTTTAAAAACAATAAATAAATAAATAAATAAATAAATAAAACCTTTTAAGATTTTTAAAAATAATACAGATAGTGTGGCTCGACAAGTTTACCAGAGACGGGTGGGTGCTCCAACCACAGATTCCCCAAATCTGAGTAGAAATAGTTGCGTGTACACCAAGATTTTGGAAGGGCACTCCGTATTTGTAATATACCGTGTAAAAATAAAAATAAAAATAAAAACTTGTATCAATATACAAACAATTTAATTCTAATGATAAAATAACATAAAATGACATAGATCGCATAAAAAACCTGGATATTTCACTGTTCGCAACTCAAGTTAATAGTGGATGTCTACAATCAATAGTGGCTGTGATGGAACGTCCTCGCTTTATATCCTTTGTTCATCCAATAATAAAAGCTTTGACAAATAATGTCTATTAACTTCGCTATTGGATAAGACTTCTTGAAATTAGGTAAAATTGTCGAGTACTCACTATTGGGTTGATCGGAGCGGCCGTGGCGTCCCACGTTTGATCTCCGGACTACGCGCTCTTTGATAGTAGCGCTCTTTGGTAGTAGCGCTGGATCTCGCGAGAGGATCTGCGTGGTAATCAGCGGGTTCACGTACGCTGGCAATTACAATGTTTATAGAGATGTCTCTCTGTAGCTGACTGCTAGCAGTAGTTTTTGGGGGTATTGGTACGCACTTCAATATTGTCAATTGTCAGACGCGTTTCAGGACTATTAGTACGTCCTGTCCCTTCCTCAGTGACATGATTTGAAGTGCCTAAAACCCCTCATTTTATAGACTTGCTCCTCCCCTTTCTTTCTCCCTTAATTCGGGATTCTGTAATCGATGGCATGGATTTCTGTGGATACCTGTCCGACCAGGTGAGCAGAAGTATCAATCCACTTAGTCTTATCACATATGAAGTTTATACATCCAAATGATTGATTGGTGGTTATAACGTTCTCTATTTAAAATCACAAAAATCACAAAAACGTAACAAATTCCATAGTGCGGTTTCCATGCGGTTTTTAAAAATTGCGTTTTTATGTGTAAATTTTGCGTTGCTACATGACAATAAATTTCCATAATTTTCTTTTTGTATAATGATCATAAATCACAAATAACTTCACAAAAACTTCACAAAAATAACTTCACAAAAATAACAAGTTCATACAATCCGGACCTATAATTCATTCCCGATACTTATAATTCATTATTCATACATCTGTTCCAATATTTATGTGGAAATAGTTTTAATTTTGGTTCCCATATTTCTCATCTTGATCTTGCGAATCCCTTCCAAAATGTTTCCAGAACATTTGCGGAAAGTTCCTACATGGTTGAGGGATGGGGTACCACAACCGAGGGAGACCCGAATGAGATGTTAACCTCGGGTCATCTGTCAGCTGCGGGACCCCAACCCGAACCTCACAGGAACCCAAAAATCTCGAAGTCCTTATTTAAGCCGAACGGTACCATTGTGTTAAATTCAAAAATATAACGGGATTCAACCCTTGACATTTGTCTAATGATGTCCCCTCCTCCAGTGTACATTAATTTGTTCGATTGCTGTAAATCTCAAACTCGTGGGATCTCTATTATGATATTCTTTAAAATGTTGTGATAACGTATGTTTTGCATATCCATTCCGAATATTGGTCACGTGTTCTGCCAAACGTTTTTAACATTCGCTTAGTACGGCCTATATACTGTTTGCCGCAAGGGCAACTGAGCATGTATATAACCCGTTCTGAACTGCAGGTAAGGAAGTCAGTGATTTTGTGTTTATATCCGTTACTGAAAGAAACAATTTCAGAGGTCTTTTTTGAAAAGAGGTCATTGTGCACAGATTACATTTTCCACATTTATAGAAGCCTTCCAATCCTGCCCACTTGGTTATACTATGGTGGTTTTTTAGGGTCTTAATCGTTGGTGCTATTTTTACAGAAAGACTAGGTGCTCTTGTGAAACTAATTAACGGTTTATTTGGAATGAATTTTCCAATATATTGATCCTTCTGTAGCAAATACCAATGGTTGGAAATGCTTGTCCTAATGTCTTTATAATTGGTATTGAATGGTAATACTATTCTGATTTGTTGATCCTTTTTTTCTTTATGTTCTTTTTTTGGGGAGAAAAAAGTTTCCCTTTGTATTCCTCTTATTTTTTCCAACGATTTTTCGACTTGTTCTGTTGGATACTGTTTTTCTTTAAATAATAATTTTAGTTTGGAAGCTTCCTGTTCAAATGAATCTTGTAAGGTGCAGTTCCGTTTAATCCTACGGAACTGCCCCTCCGGTACGTTCAACAACCATCTCGGCATGTGGCAACTGTTAAACAGTATGTATCCATTTTTAGCGACTGGTTTATTATAAGTGGAGCAGATAATCCTATTTCCATCCACCGTTATCAATAGGTCCAAAAATTCAATCGCACCTTCACTAACCTTTGATGTGAATCGTAGATTCCTATCATTCACATTGATTTGTTCAAAAAATTCCATAAGTGATGTTTTGTCTCTTTTCCAAATCAAAATCACATCATCGATGTAACGGCGCCAGAGCACCAGGTCCGTCCCCAGTCTGGGTATAACTTGATCTTTCTCCCAGTATGCCATAAACAAATTTGCATAACTGGGGGCGAACCTGGTGCCCATGGCCGTCCCCCTAATTTGCATATAATATTGCTCATTAAAAAACATATAATTGTTATTCAATATATATTTGATACTGGCTGATAGAAAATTGATCTGCTCCACTTCTAGGCGCCCTTCATCTAACAATAAGTTGGCTGTTGCCTCTATACCTTGAGTATGGTCTATTATTGTGTACAATGATTGTACGTCCAATGTACATATTATCCAAGTCGGATCAAATTCTAAAGCTTCAAGTAATTTGACAATCTGAGTAGTATCTTTCAAATACGTAGGTGTATTCTTCACCGTGGGTTGTAATAGTTTATCTATATAGCACGACAGGTTCGATGACACTGAGCCGATACCTGAAACAATTGGACGACCGGGTGGGTTTAATGGATCCTTATGTAATTTTGGAATACAGTAAAACACTGGTAGTCTTTGTTGAGTGGAAGTGATATATTTATATTCTTGTTCTGTAAGTATAGACTTTGATAGTCCTATCTTGCATAATTCCACCAATTTATATTGGCATTCTTCTGTTGGATTTTTTGAAGTTTTTGATAAGTTTCCCGGTCGTCCAACTGTCTCTGGCACTCATCCTCATACTTATCACAATCCAATATTACTATTGCTCCGCCCTTATCGGCCGGACGTATGACCACATTATCTTGTATTTGTAATTGTCTTATAGCTTCTTTCTCTTTTTACTCAGATTGTCAAATTTTTCTTTTTACTCGTCATTAGTCGTATGTCATTTTCCACATTATTTTTAAACGTTATCATTTCTTGACCTAGTTCTTGTCGAGGATATTTCACTGATTTTAGTTTTAATTCCGTATGTTGAAATTTTCCTTTCCTTTCGCTGTTTACATGTTGTTCTAGAGGATTTTTACATAATATTTTTTAAGACACAATTGTCTCATAAATTTCTCTACCCCTATGAAGACATCAAACTTGTTCATTTGTTTAGAGGAGCAAATTTAAGACCCTTATCTAAAAGAGAAATTTGTGCTGGGGATAATGTGATTTTGCTCAAATTAACTATAGCTGTGTTCTTTTGTGTTAATATCTGTGTTTCTTTGATCTTATATCTTCCTCCCTCCTAATCTTCTTCTTTCTCCTTGTGATTGGTTGTATTGTCCCCTCTGTGTGTATTGATTGTGATATTCCCGTGTTTGGTGATAGATTTTGGATTGTTGTTTCTGTGGGGAGTACGTATGTCTCTCCCTCAGATTGTATGGGTGTTCCCTGTGAGTTACCCCCTGATGTGCAATTATCGGTGTTTTGTGGTGGCAATGCGTGTCTGGTGACTTCTGTGTTTTCCCCACCCGTCTCGATCTGTGGTGTGGGGTGTCACATCTAAAAAGATTCTTCCGTGAGTGCCTCATATCTATTTCTTACTGGGACATTGTATTCAATTGTCCTCTCATTTTGTGTGTGAATCATTGATTCATGTGAAACGGTGTCCTTTGTCTCCTTCCTATAGTTTGTATCCCCATTTTTGGAATAGTTAATTTTCTTTCTTTTTTTGTACATTATCTCTTGCTCGACCTTATCTAAACTTTTACAAATTAGTAGTTGCCAATTGTTATACTCATCGTTTTTGGTAGTTGTTCCAGCTTTCCTTTTAATATATCTAATTTAACATTAATTTCTTCCAACATTTGGGTTCTTCGTTTGATGATTAATCTAATCAAGGCCAACGATTGTTCTTTCAACAGGTCATTCCACTCCTTCCCAAATTCGTCATTCCATAAATCTTGGGCTGGGAGTTTAATGATCTGCAGACCTTTAAGGGACATGTTCCCTCATCAAATATTCCTGCAAACTTTTTATTTCCCACCTTTGTTTTAATTGTTTTATCATGAGTGTTTCGACTTCCCTAAATAACTGAGTCATGGATTCGAGACAAGTATTGGCTTCATTGTCAACTTCGACGAAAGAGTAGGTATCAACTAATTTCTTTTTATTTTCGGCATAATTCCAAATATCCATCACTGATATGACTGTGAGCACACACTGATGGGGTTAAAAAATTGGTAAAAATAATACAGATAGTGTGGCTCGACAAGTTTACCAGAGGCGGGTGGGTGCTCCAACCACAGATTCCCCAAATCTGAGTAGAAATAGTTGCGTGTACACCAAGATTTTGGAAGTGCACTCCGTATTTGTAATATACCGTGTAAAAATAAAAATTAAAATAAAAACTTGTATCAATATACAAACAATTTAATTCTAATGATAAAATAACATAAAATGACATAAAATGACATAGATCGCATAAAAAACCTGGATATTTCACTGTTCGCAACTCAAGTTAATAGTGGATGTCCACAATCAGTAGTGGCTGTGATGGAACGTCCTCGCTTTATATCCTTTGTTCATCCAATAATAAAAGCTTCGACAAATAATGTCTATTAACTTCGCTATTGGATAAGACTTCTTGAAATTAGGTAAAATTGTCGAGTACTCACTATTGGATTGATCGGAGCGGCCGTGGCGTCCCACGTTTGATCTCCGGACTACGCGCTCTTTGATAGTAGCGCTCTTTGGTAGTAGCGCTGGATCTCGCGAGAGGATCTGCGTGGTAATCAGCGGGTTCACGTGCGCTGGCAATTACAATGTTTATAGAGATGTCTCTCTGTAGCTGACTGCTAGCAGTAGTTTTTGGGGTATTAGTACGCACTTCAATATTGTCAATTGTCAGGCGCGTTTCGGGACTATTAGTACGTCCTGTCCCTTCCTCAGTGACATGATTTGAAGTGCCTAAAAACCCCTCATTTTATAGACTTGCTCCTCCCCCTTTCTTTCTCCCTTAATTCGGGATTCTGTAATCGATGGCATGGATTTCTGTGGATACCTGTCCGACCAGGTGAGCAGAAGTATCAATCCACTTAGTCTTATCACATATGAAGTTTATACATCCAAATGATTGATTGGTGGTTATAACGTTCTCTATTTAAAATCACAAAAAATCACAAAAAACGTAACAAATTCCATAGTGCGGTTTCCATGCGTTTTTTTTTTAAAAATTGCGTTTTTATGTGTAAATTTTGCGTTGCTACATGACAATAAATTTCCATAATTTTCTTTTTGTATAATGATCATAAATCACAAATAACTTCACAAAAACTTCACAAAAAATAACTTCACAAAAAATAACAAGTTCATACAATCCGGACCTATAATTCATTCCCGATACTTATAATTCATTATTCATACATCTGTTCCAATATTTATGTGAAAATAGTTTTAATTTTGGTTCCCATATTTCTCATCTTGATCTTCCGAATCCCTTCCAAAATGTTTCCAGAACATTTGCGGAAAGTTCCTACATGGTTGAGGGATGGGGTACCACAACCGAGGGAGACCCGAATGAGATGTTAACCTCGGGTCATCTGTCAGCTGCGGGACCCCAACCCGAACCTCACAGGAACCCAAAAATCTCGAAGTCCTTATTTAAGCCGAACGGTACCATTGTGTTAAATTCAAAAATATAACGGGATTCAACCCTTGACATTTGTCTAATGATGTCCCCTCCCCTCCAGTGTACATTAATTTGTTCGATTGCTGTAAATCTCAAACTCGTGGGATCTCTATTATGATATTCTTTAAAATGTTGTGATAACGTATGTTTTGCATATCCATTCGAATATTGGTCACGTGTTCTGCCAAACGTTTTTTAACATTCGTTTAGTACGGCCTATATACTGTTTGCCGCAAGGGCAACTGAGCATGTATATAACCCGTTCTGAACTGCAGGTAAGGAAGTCAGTGATTTTGTGTTTATATCCGTTACTGAAAGAAACAATTTCAGAGGTCTTTTTTGAAAAAGAGGTCATTGTGCACAGATTACATTTTCCACATTTATAGAAGCCTTCCAATCCTGCCCACTTGGTTATACTATGGTGGTTTTTAGGGTCTTAATCGTTGGTGCTATTTTTACAGAAAGACTAGGTGCTCTTGTGAAACTAATTAACGGTTTATTTGGAATGAATTTTCCAATATATTGATCCTTCTGTAGCAAATACCAATGGTTGGAAATGCTTGTCCTAATGTCTTTATAATTGGTATTGAATGGTAATACTATTCTGATTTGTTGATCCTTTTTTTCTTTATGTTCTTTTTTGGGGAGAAAAAGTTTCCCTTTGTATTCCTCTTATTTTTCCAACGATTTTTCGACTTGTTCTGTTGGATACTGTTTTTCTTTAAATAATAATTTTAGTTTGGAAGCTTCCTGTTCAAATGAATCTTGTAAGGTGCAGTTCCGTTTGATCCTACGGAACTGCCCCTCGGTACGTTCAACAACCATCTCGGCATGTGGCAACTGTTAAACAGTATGTATCCATTTTTAGCGACTGGTTTATTATAAGTGGAGCAGATAATCCTATTTCCATCCACCGTTATCAATAGGTCCAAAAATTCAATCGCACCTTCACTAACCTTTGATGTGAATCGTAGATTCCTATCATTCACATTGATTTGTTCAAAAAATTCCATAAGTGATGTTTTGTCTCTTTTCCAAATCATAATCACATCATCGATGTAACGGCGCCAGAGCACCAGGTCCGTCCCCAGTCTGGGTATAACTTGATCTTTCTCCCAGTATGCCATAAACAAATTTGCATAACTGGGGGCGAACCTGGTGCCCATGGCCGTCCCCCTAATTTGCATATAATATTGCTCATTAAAAACATATAATTGTTATTCAATATATATTTGATACTGGCTGATAGAAAATTGATCTGCTCCACTTCTAGGCGCCCTTCATCCAACAATAAGTTGGCTGTTGCCTCTATACCTTGAGTATGGTCTATTATTGTGTACAATGATTGTACGTCCAATGTACATATTGTCCAAGTCGGATCAAATTCTAAAGCTTCAAGTAATTTGACAATCTGAGTAGTATCTTTCAAATACGTAGGTGTATTCTTCACCGTGGGTTGTAATAGTTTATCTATATAGCACGACAGGTTCGATGACACTGAGCCAATACCTGAAACAATTGGACTGACCGGGTGGGTTTAATGGATCCTTATGTAATTTTGGAATACAGTAAAACACTGGTAGTCTTTGTTGAGTGGAAGTGATATATTTATATTCTTGTTCTGTAAGTATAGACTTTGATAGTCCTATCTTGCATAATTCCACCAATTTATATTGGCATTCTTCTGTTGGATTTTTTGAAGTTTTTGATAAGTTTCCCGGTCGTCCAACTGTCTCTGGCACTCATCCTCATACTTATCACGATCCAATATTACTATTGCTCCGCCCTTATCGGCCGGACGTATGACCACATTATCTTGTATTTGTAATTGTCTTATAGCTTCTTTCTCTTTTTACTCAGATTGTCAAATTTTTCTTTTTACTCGTCATTAGTCGTATGTCATTTTCCACATTATTTTTAAACGTTATCATTTCTTGACCTAGTTCTTGTCGAGGATATTTCACTGATTTTAGTTTTAATTCCGTATGTTGAAATTTTCCTTTCCTTTCGCTGTTTATATGTTGTTCTAAAGGATTTTTACATAATATTTTTTGAGACACAATTGTCTCATAAATTTCTCTACCCCTATGAAGACATCAAACTTGTTCATTTGTTTAGAGGAGCAAATTTAAGACCCTTATCTAAAAGAGAAATTTGTGCTGGGGATAATGTGATTTTGCTCAAATTAACTATAGCTGTGTTCTTTTGTGTTAATATCTGTGTTTCTTTGATCTTATATCTTCCTCCCCTTCTAATCTTCTTCTTTCTCCTTGTGATTGGTTGTATTGTCCCCTCTGTGTGTATTGATTGTGATATTCCCGTGTTTGGTGATAGATTTTGGATTGTTGTTTCTGTGGGGAGTACGTATGTCTCTCCCTCAGATTGTATGGGTGTTCCCTGTGAGTTACCCTCTGATGTGCAATTATCGGTGTTTTGTGGTGGCAATGCGTGTCTGGTGACTTCTGTGTTTTCCCCACCCGTCTCGATCTGTGGTGTGGGGGTGTCACATCTAAAAAAGATTCTTCCGTGAGTGCCTCATATCTATTTCTTACTGGGACATTGTATTCAATTGTCCTCTCATTTTGTGTGTGAGTCATTGATTCATGTGAAACGGTGTCCTTTGTCTCCTTCCTATAGTTTGTATCCCCATTTTTGGAATAGTTAATTTTCTTTCTTTTTTGTACATTATCTCTTGCTCGACCTTATCTAAACTTTTACAAATTAGTAGTTGCCAATTGTTATACTCATCGTTTTTGGTAGTTGTTCCAACTTTCCTTTTAATATATCTAATTTAACATTAATTTCTTCCAACATTTGGGTTCTTCGTTTGATGATTAATCTAATCAAGGCCAACGATTGTTCTTTCAACAGGTCATTCCACTCCTTCCCAAATTCGTCATTCCATAAATCTTGGGCTGGGAGTTTAATGATCTGCAGACCTTTGGGGACATGTTCCCTCATCAAATATTCCTGCAAACTTTTTATTTCCCACCTTTGTTTTAATTGTTTTATCATGAGTGTTTCGACTTCCTAAATAACTGAGTCATGGATTCGAGACAAGTATTGGGTTCATTGTCAACTTCGACGAATGAGTAGGTATCAACTAATTTCTTTTTATTTTCGGCATAATTCCAAATATCCATCACTGATATGACTGTGAGCACACACTGATGGGGTTAAAGAATTGGTAAAAATAATACAGATAGTATGGCTCGACAAGTTTACCAGAGACGGGTGGGTGCTCCAACCACAGATTCCCCAAATCTGAGTAGAAATAGTTGCGTGTACACCAAGATTTTGGAAGGGCACTCCGTATTTGTAATATACCGTGTAAAAATAAAAAAAACTTGTATCAATATACAAACAATTTAATTCTAATGATCACAAAAATACCATGATAAAATAACATAAAATGACATAAAATGACATAGATCACATAAAAAACCTGGATATTTCACTGTTCGCAACTCAAGTTAATAGTGGATGTCCACAATCAATAGTGGCTGTGATGGAAAGTCCTCGCTTTATATCCTTTGTTCATCCAATAATAAAAGCTTCGACAAATAATGTCTATTAATTTCGCTATTGGATAAGACTTCTTGAAATTAGGTAAAATTGTCGAGTACTCACTATTGGATTGATCGGAGCGGCCGTGGCGTCCCACGTTTGATCTCCGGACTACGCGCTCTTTGATAGTAGCGCTCTTTGGTAGTAGCGCTGGATCTCGCGAGAGGATCTGCGTGGTAATCAGCGGGTTCACGTGCGCTGGCAATTACAATGTTTATAGAGATGTCTCTCTGTAGCTGACTGCTAGCAGTAGTTTTGGGGGTATTAGTACGCACTTCAATATTGTCAATTGTCAGGCGCGTTTCGGGACTATTAGTACGTCCTGTCCCTTCCTCAGTGACATGATTTGAAGTGCCTAAAACCCCTCATTTTATAGACTTGCTCCTCCCCTTTCTTTCTCCCTTAATTCGGGATTCTGTAATCGATGGCATGGATTTCTGTGGATACCTGTCCGACCAGGTGAGCAGAAGTATCAATCCACTTAGTCTTATCACATATGAAGTTTATACATCCAAATGATTGATTGGTGGTTATAACGTTCTCTATTTAAAATCACAAAAATCACAAAAACGTAACAAATTCCATGAGTGCGGTTTCCATGTGGTTTTTTAAAAATTGCGTTTTTATGTGTAAATTTTGCATTGCTACCTGACAATAAATTTCCATAATTTTCTTTTTGTATAATGATCATAAATCACAAATAACTTCACAAAAACTTCACAAAAAATAACTTCACAAAAATAACAAGTTCATACAATCCGGACCTATAATTCATTCCCGATACTTATAATTCATTATTCATACATCTGTTCCAATATTTATGTGAAAATAGTTTTAATTTTGGTTCCCATATTTCTCATCTTGATCTTCGAATCCCTTCCAAAATGTTTCCAGAACATTTGCGGAAAGTTCCTACGTGGTTTGAGGGATGGGGTACCACAACCGAGGAGACCCGAATGAGATGTTAACCTCGGGTCATCTGTCAGCTCTCGGGACCCCAACCCGAACCTCCACAGGAACCCAAAAATCTCGAAGTCCTTATTTAAGCCGAACGGTACCATTGTGTTAAATTCAAAAATATAACGGGATTCAACCCTTGACATTTGTCTAATGATGTCCCCTCCCTCCAGTGTACATTAATTTGTTCGATTGCTGTAAATCTCAAACTTCGTGGGATCTCTATTATGATATTCTTTAAAATGTTGTGATAACGTATGTTTTGCATATCCATTCCGAATATTGGTCACGTGTTCTGCCAAGCGTTTTTAACATTCGTTTAGTGCGGCCTATATACTGTTTGCCGCAAAGGGCAACTGAGCATGTATATAACCCGTTCTGAACTGCAGGTAAGGAAGTCAGTGATTTTGTGTTTATATCCGTTACTGAAAGAAACAATTTCAGAGGTCTTTTTTGGAAAAAGAGGTCATTGTGCACAGATTACATTTTCCACATTTATAGAAGCCTTCCAATCACTGCCACTTGGTTTATACTATGGTGGTTTTTAGGGTCTTAATCGTTGGTGCTATTTTTACAGAAAGACTAGGTGCTCTTGTGAAACTAATTAACGGTTTATTTGGAATGAATTTTCCAATATATTGATCCTTCTGTAGCAAATACCAATGGTTGGAAATGCTTGTCCCTAATGTCTTTATAATTGGTATTGAATGGTAATACTATTCTGATTCGTTGATCCTTTTTTTCTTTATGTTCTTTTTTTGGGGAGAAAAAGTTTCCCTTTGTATTCCTCTTATTTTTCCAACGATTTTTCGACTTGTTCTGTTGGATACTGTTTTTCTTTAAATAATAATTTTAGTTTTGGAAGCTTCCTGTTCAAATGAATCTTGTAAGGGCGCCTAGAAGTGGAGCAGATCAATTTTCTATCAGCCAGTATCAAATATATATTGAATCATTCAAATTATATGTTTTTAATGAGCAATATTATATGCAAATTAGAGGGGGACAGCCATAGGCACCAGGTTCAGCCCCCAGTTATGCAAATTTGTTTATGGCATGCTGGGAGAAAGATCAAGTTATACCCAGACTGGGGGCGGACCTGGTGCTCTGGCGCCCGTTACATCGATGATGTGATTTTGATTTGGAAAGAACAAAACATCACTTATGGAATTTTTTGAACAAATCAATGTGAATGATGAGAATCTACGATTCACATCAAAGGTTAGTGAAGGTGCGATTGAATTTTTGGGACCTATTGATAACGGTGGATGGAAATAGGATTATCTGCTCCACTTATAATAAACCAGTCGCTAAAAATGGATACATACTGTTTAACAGTTGCCACATGCGAGATGGTTGTTGAGGCGTGCCGGAGGAGGCAGTTCCGTGGATTAAGCGGAACTGCACCTTACAAGATTCATTTGAACGAGAAGCTTCCAGCTAAAATTTATTATTTAAGAAAAACAGTATCCAGCAGACTAAAAGTCGAAAAAATCGTTGACCAAGAGAATACAAAAGGAAACTTTCTCCCAAAAAAGAACATAAAGAAAAAAAGGATCAACAAATCGAATAGTATTACCATTCAGTACCAATTATAAGACATTAGGACAAGCATTTCAACCATTGTGTTGCTACAGAAGGATCAATATGATGGGAGAAATTCATTCCAAATAAACCGTTCAGTAAGTTTCACAAAGAGCACCAGTCTTTCTGTAAAAATAGCACCAACGATTAAGACCCTAAAACCCACCATAGTATAGCCAAGTGGGCAGGACAGGCTTCACGCAAATATTGAAGGTAACGTCTGTACGCAATGACCTCTTTGAAGACCTCTGAAATTGTTTCTTTCGTAGCGGATATAACACAAAATCACTGACTCGCCTGCAGTTCGAAGCGGGTTATATACATGCTCGGTACCGCTAGCGACAAACAATACGACGACTAACGAATGTTAAAGCGTTTGGCAGGCTGCGTGATGGCATATTAGGAGATGGTATGCAAACATCGTTATCTGGCATTTTAAGAATATCATAATAGGGTCCACGGTGGGCCACGCAATCAGGCTGGGTAATGTATTCTGGAATCATTAGACGAAATGTCGAGGTTAGTCCGTTATATTTTGAATTTAACAATGGTACCCGTTCGACTTTAAATAAGGACCCCGTAGGATTTCCTGTGAGTCGGAGTTGAAGTCCGCGGCACGACTGACGACCGAAGGTTAACGTCTCGTCAGTCTCCTGTGTACCCCATCCCTCAGCCATGTAAGAGCTCATAAATGTTCTGAGTGTTTGAAGGGACCCGGAAGATCAGATGAAGTATGAGACAAGTAAAGGCTATTTTCACATAAATGACGGAACAGATGTATGGTGTGAATTATAAGTATCGGGAATGAATTATGAGTCGGAATTGTATGGGCTTGTTATTTTGTGGTTATTTTTGTGTGAAGTTTTGAAGTTATTTGTGTTTATGATCATTATACAAAAGAAAATTATGGAAATTGTGTCATCTTAACAACGCAAAGAATACGCATAACGCAATTTTTAAAAAACATGGAGAGGCATCTTATTGGAATTTGTGCGTTTTGTGATTTTTGTGATTTTAAATGGAAGCGTTATAACGCCAATCAATCATTTGGATAATATAAACTTCGTATGTGATAAGATAAATTAGTTGATACTTCTGCTCACCTGGTCCGACAGTATCCACGAAATCATGCCATCGACCTGAATCCGAATTAGGAGAAAAGGGGGAGAAATAAGTCTATAAAATGAGGGGGTTAAACACTTCCGTCATGTCGCGAGAAGGACAGGGCATTATAATAGTCGGCCGCGTCTGACAATTGACAATATTGGGTGCGCCTTATCTCACCCAAACTGCTGCTGGCAGTCGGCTACAGAAGACATCTCTGCCAAGCATTGGTACCGGCGTGCGTGAGCGCCGCTGATTTGCGCGGATCTGCTCGCGAGATCAGCAGCTACTGCCAGAGCGCTGCTATCAAGAGCGGCGGCCAATCGGTCAAGCGTGGGAGCTGCATTTCGTCAGTCAGTAATTGTGCTCGACAGAGTTTTACCTGAATTTCAGAAGTCTTATCCCAGCATAGCGAGATATAGATACAGCCAGCTGTCGAGAAGCTTTGTGTGGATGAACAAGGATAACGAAGGGCGTTCCATCACAGCACACTACTGTTGTGGTGTCACTATTAACTTGAGTTGCGGACAGTGAAATATCCAGGTTTTATGCGATCTATGTCATTTTATGTCATTTTTATGTTATTTTATCATTAGGGTATAAATTGTTTGTATATTGATACAAGTTTATATTTTATTTTTATTTTTGCGGTTGCTCTAATACAAATGCAGTGCCCTTCCAAATCTTGGTGCATCTGCGCAACTTTTAAGATTTTTATTTGTTTTATTTTCTTTTAAGTTTTTCCCTATCCACATTTTGTTTGCAGGGCACATATCACATTTGCAGCCTTTTGCAGGACTTTGCTACAGCCATATTTGTGCCCAAAACTTTGCCGTGAATAAACCTACTCTCCTCTGTCTGGGTGCCAGGGGCCCCTGTTCCCGTGGTGGAGGACATGAAGCCTGTTTTTGCAGTGGATGAACCTGTTCTCTATCTGGGTGCCAGGGTCCTACGTTTCTAAAAATTGCCTGTTCTATTGGTGGGTCACATTAACATCTTTTTGTCGTGGAATGAACCTCTCACTCTCTCTGTGTGCCAGGGACCTAACTTACTGAAAATTAGCTTTACTGTTGGTGGGTGGCGTAAACCTGGCCTGCTTTGTGGATGAGACCTCTCTTCAGTCTGGGTGCAGAGGCCTAACTTACTGAAAATAACCTGTTCTAGTGGTGGGTGAAATTAACACTCTTATTGCCATGAATAAACCTCTCCTCTGTCTGGTTGCCAGGGCTACATTTCTGAAAATCGCCTGTTGCATTGGTGGATGACATGAAGCCTATTTTGCCATTAATGAACCTCTCCTCTGTCTGGGTGCAGGCCTAACTTACTGAAAATAGCC
>CM065593.1:112388575-112581351 GCA_033119425.1 Bufotes viridis | reverse complement strand
TTGCTATTTTGGCAATTTAATTTCACCCCAGAACAAAATATATGTTTTGACGGACTCTATGAAACGTGGCCTGCAACAGCTGGGACACCAGATTCAGAGTATTGCTATTTTGCTAGATTAATTTAACCATAGAACAAAATATATGTTTTGCAATACACTATGAATCCTGGCCTGCAACAGCTGGGACACCAGATTAAGGGTATTGCTATTTTGGCAGATTAATTTCACCCCAGAACAAAATATATGTTTTGCAAGACACTATGAATCCTGGCCTGCAACAGCTGGGACACCAGATTCAGGGTATTGCTATTTTGGCAGATTAATTTCACCCCAGAACAAAATATATGTTCTGGCGGACACTATTCTATTTTGCCAGCCACAGCTGAAACCACTGATTTATGGTATTGCTATTTTAGGAATTGAATTTCATCCTCCTCCTCCTGGGCCACCTCCTCTTCCATCATCGCCCTAAGCATTTTCTCAAGTAGACATAGAAGTGGTATTGTAACGATGATAACGGTGTCATCGGCACTGGCCATGTTGGTGGAGTACTCGAAACAGCGCAACAGGGCACACAGGTCTCGCATGGAGGCCCAATCATTGGTGGTGAAGTGGTGCTGTTCCGCAGTGCGACTGACGCGTGCGTGCTGCAGCTGAAAATCCACTATGGCCTGCTGCTGCTCGCACAGTCTCTCCAGCATGTGCATGGCGGAGTTCCACCTGGTGGGCACATCGCATATGAGGCGGTGAGCGGGAAGGCCGAAGTTCCGCTGTAGCGCAGACAGGCGAGCAGCGGCAGGATGTGAACGCCGGAGCGCGCACAGACGGCCCTCACTTTATGCAGCAGCTCTGACATGTCGGGGTAGTTGTGAATGAACTTCTGCACCACCAAATTCAGCACATGCGCCAGGCAAGAGATGTGCGTCCCAGAGCTGCTACGAGATTTCGCCCATTATCGCACACTCGTCGGTCTGTTGTTCAATACCCCGCCACAACTCCTGCGCTGTGTGGGGCCTGTCCCCAAACATATGAGTTTCAGAATGGCCTGCTGACGTTTACCCGGGCCGTGCTGAAGTTGGTGGTGAAGGTGTGTGGCTTACTGGATGAGCTGGTGGAAGCAGAGGAGGAGGAAGCCGAGTAGGAGGAGGAGGCTACAGGAGGCAAAGAATGATGCCCTGCGATCCTTGGCGGCGGAAGGACGTGCGCCAAGGAAGTCTCCGCCTGCGGCCCAGCCGCCACTACATTTACCCAGTGTGTAGTTAGGGAGATATGGCGTCCCTGGCCGTGCTTACTGGTCCACGTATCTGTGGTTAGGTGGACCTTGCCACAGATGGCGTTGCGCAGTGCACACTTGATTTTATCGGATACTTGGTTGTGCAGGGAAGGCACAGTTGTCTTGGAGAAGTAGTGGTGGCTGGGAACAACATACTGTGGGACAGCCATAGACATCAGCTGTTTGAAGCTGTCTGTGTCCACCAGCCTGAATGACAGCATTTCAAAGGCCAGTAGTTTTGAAATGCTGGCATTCAGGCCCATGGCTCGAGGGTGGCTAGGTGGGAATTTACGCTTTCTCTCCAAGGTTTGTGAGATGGAGAGCTGAACGCTGCCGTGTGACATGGTGGAGATGCTTGGTGACGCAGGTGGTGTTGTCGGTGGCACATCCTCTGTTTGGTGGGCGGCAGGTGCCAACATTCCTCCCGAGGCGGAGGAAGAGGCTGAGGCAGCAGCAGAAGAGGGAGCAGGGGAGCCAGAGTGAGTTCCTTGCTTTTAAGGTGTTTACTCCACTGCAGTTCATGCTTTGCATGTACAGATGCCTGGTCATGCAGGTTGTGCTAAGGTTCAGAACGTTAATGCCTCGCTTCAGGATCTGATGGCACAGCGTGCAAACCACTCGGGTCTTGTCATCAGCACATTGTTTAAAGAAGTGCCTTGCCAGGGAACTCCTTGAAGCTGCCTTTGGGGTGCTCGGTCCCTGGTGGCGGTCGCCAGTAGCAGGTGAACTCTCTTGGCGGCGGCTGGTCTGCTTTTGCCCCCTGCTCCCTCTTTTGCTACGCTGTTGGCTCGGTCTCACCACTGCATCTTCCTCTGAACTATGAAAGTCAGTGGCACGACCGTCATTCCATGTGGGGTCTAGGACCTCATCGTCCCCTGCATCGTCTTCCACACAGTCTTCCTCCCTGACCTCCTGTTCGGTCTGCACACTGCAGAAAGACGCAGCAGTTGGCACCTGTGTTTCGTCATCATCAGAGACGTGCGGACTCCGATGAGGTAGTATTCCCATGTCCTCATCATCAGTAGAGATGAGCGAACACCTGGATGTTCGGGTTCGAGAGGTTCGGCCGAACTTCGGAAAATGTCGGGTTCTTGATCCGAACTCAACCCGAACTTCATCCCGAACCCGAACCCCATAGAAGTCAATGGGGACCCGAACTTTTGGGCACTAAAAGGCTGTAAAAGACACCCAGAAGGATAATAGACCGCAATAAACGCATTGCGATTACAACTTTGAGCTAACGATCACTATGGGAACGCCTCCTCCAGTAGAATGTACTGTCGGATCTGAGAATTAAGTTGAAATCGCAATGCGATTCTTATATATTTGCTTAATCGCATTGCGATTTCAACTTAGCATTGCTAAATAATTCCATCCATATCGTTAACTTACTGAGTCAGTAAGTTAGCCAATATGGATGGAATTATTAGCAATGCTAAGTTAACGGCAATGCGATTAGGCAGATATATAAGAATCGCATTGCGATTTCAACTTAATTCTCACATCCGACAGTACATTCTACTGGAGAGGCGTTCCATGGTGATCGGTATCTCAAAGTTGTAATCACTAATGCGATTAAGCTAAATACATAAGAACCGCATTGCGATTCCAACTTTTAGTACTCAACTTTTAAAATCGTACACCACTTTAAGTTCCAAAGTTGCAATCGCGTTCGAATAGAACTTAAAGCTGTCTCTTAGTCAGTTTTAGTATTGGTGTGCTGTAATAGAAGTTACATTCGTGCCGCGAATATAACTTAGAGCAATACAGTCAACTTTACACTGTTAGTTTTATTATCGCGATAATACAACTATTCAAGAATCGTATGCGTGCGTCTGTACGTGTGTGCGTTACCTCGGACACTATTCTATTTTGCCAGCCACAGCTGAAACCACTGATTTATGGTATTGCTATTTTGGCAATTGAATTTAACCCCAGAAAATAATCTATCCTTTGCCAGACAGCAGACAGTATTATACTTGTCTAACCAAAGCTGGAACACCAGATTTAGGGGATTGGTATTTGGGCAATTGTATTTAACCCCTTAATAAAATATAGAAATTGCTATCCTGAGTTTCTAGGGGTGACAATTAGCACAGCCAAGCCCCTGATGTAGGATATAGCAAAAAAAAAACTAGTATTGATGGATTGATGGACTTAGTGGCAGCTTCTTCTGGCGCACCACAAGTCACAAAATGGCCGCCGATCAACCCAGAAAATAAGTGACAGAAAAACGCTCTGTGCAGCCTAAAAACCAGCGAGCAAGTAACTAGCAGAAGTTCAATGATTCTCAGCTGTAAATTGATCCGTTCATTAGGTGCTGTTGCTGACTTTAACCTGCCTAATCTCGCCCTGACAGAAGCTGCGTCCTCTCCCTACACTAATCAGAGCAGTGTGACGTGCGGCGCTACGTGACTCCAGCTTAAATAGAGGCTGGGTCACATGCTGCACTTGGCCAATCACAGCCATGCCATTAGTAGGCATGGCTGTGATGAGCTCTTAGAGCAGAAGTAAAACGCTAGCTGATTGGCTGCTGTGCAGCCCTTCAGAAAGCGGGAAGTAATCGGCGAACACCGAACCCGAACCCGAACTTTTTGAAAATGTCCGGGTTCGGGTCAGGTCCCGAACACCCCAAAATTCGGTGCGAACCCGAACTATTCTCGAACTGTTCGCTCAACACTAATCATCAGGAAACATCAGTGGTTGTGCATCAGTGCATTCTATGTCTTCCACCACTGGGGAAGGGCTAGGTGGATTTCCTTGGGAAACCCTGCCAGCAGAGTCTTCAAACAGCATAAGAGACTGCTGCATAACATGAGGCTCTGACAGTTTCCCTGATATGCATGGGGGTGATGTGACAGACTGATGGGCTTGGTTTTCAGGTGCCACCTGTGCGCTTTCTGCAGAAGACTGGGTGGGAAAAATGTTGTGAACATGCTGGATCCACTGTCGGCCACCCAATTGACTAGCGCCTGTACCTGCTCAGGCCTTACCATCCTTAGAACGGCATTGGGCCCCACCAAATATCGCTGTAAATTCTGGCGAGTACTGGAACCTGAGGTAGTTGGTTCACTAGGATGTGTGGCTGTGGCAGAATGGCCACGTCCTCTCCCAGCACCAGAGGGTACACTAACACCACCACGACCACGTCCGAGTCCCTTACTAGATGTTTTCCTCATTGTTACCGTTCACCAAGCACCACAATAAGGAAAAAATATTTGGCCCAATGTATTGATTTCAAATTCAGGACTTTTTTACAGGCACCTAACACTATCTGCCTATTTGTTTATGTAGCGTATTACACTAATCCAGGCACAGCAGTAACCACTGATTTAGGGAGTATCTCTTTTAGGGCTAGTATTTAGGCCCTGGATGAAAGGTATCCTTTTATGGACAGATTTACACTTTGCGTGCAACAGCTGGGACACCAGATTCAGGGTATTGCTATCTTCGCAATTGAATGTCACCCCAGAACAAAATATATGTTTTGCAAGACACTATGAATCCTGGCCTGCAACAGCTGGGACACCAGATTCAGGGTATTGCTATTTTGGCAATTGAATGTCACCCCAGAACAGGACACTATGAAACCTGGCCTGCAACAGCTGGGACACCAGAATCAGGGTATTGCTATTTTGGCAATTGAATGTCACCCCAGAACAAAATGTATGGTTTTCACGGACACTATGAAACCTGGCCTGCAACAGCTGGGACACCAGATTAAGGGTATTGCTATTTTGGCAATTTAATTTCACCCCAGAACAAAATATATGTTTTGACGGACTCTATGAAACGTGGCCTGCAACAGCTGGGACACCAGATTCAGGGTATTGCTATTTTGCTAGATTAATTTAACCATAGAACAAAATATATGTTTTGCAATACACTATGAATCCTGGCCTGCAACAGCTGGGACACCAGATTAAGGGTATTGCTATTTTGGCAGATTAATTTCACCCCAGAACAAAATATATGTTTTGCAAGACACTATGAATCCTGGCCTGCAACAGCTGGGACACCAGATTCAGGGTATTGCTATTTTGGCAGATTAATTTCACCCCAGAACAAAATATATGTTCTGGCGGACACTATTCTATTTTGCCAGCCACAGCTGAAACCACTGATTTATGGTATTGCTATTTTAGGAATTGAATTTCACCCCAGAACAAAATATATGTTTTAGCGGTGTAACGGATCGACGGGCACC
Organism: Bufotes viridis; assembly: GCA_033119425.1. NCBI lineage: Eukaryota > Metazoa > Chordata > Amphibia > Anura > Bufonidae > Bufotes > Bufotes viridis. Next base: position 112,575,871 of record CM065593.1, on the reverse strand, counting down.
CCGACTGGGTACCTGCGTTGAAAGATGCTCCTAGCGCTTCTTGAGGATTCCAAGCGCTCTAGCCGAGATCACAACCACCAAATCGGAGAAGCATATGAATGCGGTAAACAGCCGAATAGGAAAAAGCATACGAAGAGGTTTACACTCCTAGCAGTCAAACTGGAACAGCAGACAATAAATTCCCCCCCAATAACGAGACGACACTTCGTTTTGAGGGTCAAGCAGGAATTCTCTTTTACTGGCCCATACAGCCTCTTTTATTCCCAATTCCCAAACACATTACAGCCCACAGGGTTTTGCAGAACAACCAATAAACACATTACAACACATGCAATGCAAGTACAGCAGCCAATCAGATACAATGGGACAATACAGACACTCAGCATATTCCTCACCTCTGCTTAGGAGATAATTGAGTCAATTACTGTGTCTACTCAATTATCTCCAAGCTGAAAAGTTACACTTTTTTATACATTTTAATAACTCCCTGATCTTACATCATACGGATAAAACTTATATTTCTGTGATCAGCATAACTTGGGGAGCAACATATGTAAAAATCACATGAATCTGTCCGGGGGTTACAAGGTTAGGTGAGGTCCCTTTATTATCCCTTGGCAGCATGGCTTTACCTGTCTAAAAAGTTTCCATGTGTCCGTATACTGTTTTTAAAAGGGCCAGCGCTGTACAATAAAAGTCCATAAGTCCAAATCAGTTCTTAACGGGCAATACATCCCAGGGCCATAGTCAGAAGGCAAGAGGCAGGCGACTAGACTTCTCCAGTTCACTGTGGCGAGGTTGGTTTCGCCACACTTCTCCCCTTTACCAACTAGACTAACAGGGTATCTGACCTCCTGCCGGTCAGTGCCCTGTTTAGTCCAGCAACCCACCCATGAAGCACAAACAGCAGTACAGCCCACCCACAATAAATGGTTACTACACCTGGATAAAGTAGCAACTTGTCCATGTTCAGGTGCCTCACCACGGCTGTGCGGGGGAACTGGTAGACTGCCTTGGTGGGTTGCTGAGTGGGCAGAGACCCGCGGTACTCTGCCCTGGGGCCAGCGCTACAACGGAAGTAGCCTGGTTGGAGCCTGGTTGTGGGAGGGGGAGACCGACTGTCTCCCCTTTGGATAAACCGCTCTGTGGCTGGGGGACAGGACCGACCGTCCTTGCCCCTTGTGCTGCAAGTGCAGAGACCACGGTCCCATCTGCACCATTGGGGGGCGTAACATCTCCCCTTGGTGGGTTAGGCTGCCGCTGGAGAGAGGGTGTAACAAGCCCCTCTCTCTGAACTGTAGACTGTCGCTGGGGAGAGGGGGTAGCAGGCTCCTCTCCCTGACCCTCTCTCTGCTGGTGGAGGGGGGGACCAACTGTCTCCCCTTTCAATATTTTGTCCTGCTGCTGGGGTGCAAAACTGGCGGTCTCCGCTCCCCGCAGGACACTCTGCCGCTGGGGAGGAAGGACGGCACTTTCAGCTCCCTGGGGTACACACTGCCGCTGGGGAGGACGGATGACACCTTCAGCTCCCTGGGGTACACACTGTCGCTGGGGAAGACGGATGACACCTTCAGCTCCCTGGGGTACACACTGCCGCTGGGGAGGAAGGACAGCACCTTCAGCTCCCTGGGGTACACACTGCCGCTGGGGAGAAGGGACGGCACTTTCAGCTCTCTGGGGTACACACTGCCGTTGGGGAGGAAGGACAGCACCTTCAGGTCCCTGGGGTACACCCTGCCGCTGGGGAGGAAGGATGACACCTTCAGCTCCCTGGGATACACACTGCCGCTGGGGAGGAAGGACAGCACCTTCAGCTCCCTGGGGTACACACTGCCGCTGGGGAGAAAGGACGGCACCTTCAGCTCCCTGGACTTCACACTGCCGCTGGGGAGGAAGGACGACACCTTCAACTCCCTGGGGTACACACTGCCGCTGGGGAGGAAGGACGACACCTTCAGCTCCCTGGGGTACACACTGCCGCTGGGGAGGATGGACGACACCTTCAGCTCCCTGGAATACACACTGCCGCTGGGGAGAAGGGACGGCACCTTCAGCTCCTTGGGGTACACACTGCTGCTGGGAAGGAAGGACAGCACCTTCAGCTCCCTGGGGTACACACTGCCGCTGGGGAGCAAGGACTAGAGATGGCCCGAACTATTCGCCGGAGAACAGTTCCCGGCGAACATAGCTTGTTCGCGTTCGCCTCTGCCGGGCGAACATATGCGATGTTCGGTCCGCCCCCTATACATCATCATTGAGCAAACTTTGACCCTGTACCTCACAGTCAGCAGACACATTCCAGCCAATCAGCAGCATACCCTCCCTCCCAGACCCTCCCACCTCCTGAACAGCATCCATTTTAGATTCATTCTGAAGCTGCAGTCTTAGTGAGAGGAAGGAGAGTGTAGTAGCTGCTGATTTAATTGGGAAATCGATAGCTAGGCTAGTGAATTCAGTGTCCACTCCAGTCCTGAAAGACTCATTTGATCTCTGCTGTAAGGACAGCGTCCTGACAGCACCCCAAAAAGCCCTTTTTAGGGCTGCAACATTAGTCTGCTTTTTTTTTCCTTTATATGCATATTGCAGTTGCCTGGCCTGCCTGTGTGTGAGGAGCTGCAGGCCCACAGACTGTAGTGTGCCCACTGCCAGTGCCCACCCCTGTCATCCCGTGTGGCACAGGACTTTGCATCAAAAAAGGCATTTAATTTTTACACTTTAATCTAAGTTTAGTTGCCTGCCAGTGTGTGTCAGGCTGACTTCCAGTGACTGTAGTGTGCCCACTGCCAGTGCCCACCCCTATCATCCCATGTGGCACAGGACTTTGCATCAAAAAAGGCATTTAATTTTTACACTTTAATCTAAGTTTAGTTGCCTGCCAGTGTGTGTCAGGCTGACTTCCAGTGACTGTAGTGTGCCCACTGCCAGTGCCCACCACTCATACCGGCTGGCACAGGACTTTGCATAAAAAAGGCATTTCATTTTTACACTTTAGTGTAATTTCAGCTGCTTGCCTGCTGCTAGTGTGTGTCAGGCCGACTTCCACTGACTGTAGTGTGCCCACTGCCAGTGCCCACCCCTGTCATCCCGTGTGGCACAGGACTTTGCATCAAAAAAGGCATTTAATTTTTACACTTTAATCTAAGGTTAGTTGCCTGCCAGTGTGTGTCAGGCTGACTTCCAGTGACTGTAGTGTGCCCACTGCCAGTGCCTACCACTCATACTGGCTGGCACAGGACTTTGCATAAAAAAGGCATTTAATTTTACACATTAGTCTAATTTCAGTTGCTTGCCTGCTGCCAGTGCGTGTCAGGCCCACTTCCACTGACTGTAGTGTGCCCACTGCCAGTGCCAACCACTGATACCGGGTGGCACAGTAGCTTGCCGATAAATAAGGCATTTCATTTTTACACATTAGTCTAATTTCAGTTGCTTGCCTGCTGCCAGTGTGTGTCAGGCCCACCTCTACAGACTGTAGTGTGCCCACTGCCAGTGCCAACCACTGATACCGGGTGGCACAGTAGCTTGCCGATAAATAAGGCATTTCATTTTTACACATTAGTCTAATTTCAGTTGCTTGCCTCCTGCCAGTGTGTGTCAGGCCCACCTCCACAGACTGTAGTGTGCCCACTGCCAGTGCCAACCACTGATACCGGGTGGCACAGTAGCTTGACGATAAATAAGGCATTTCATTTTTACACATTAGTCTAATTTCAGTTGCTTGCCTGCTGCCAGTGCGTGTCAGGCCCACCTCCACAGACTGTAGTGTGCCCACTGCCAGTGCCCACCACTGATACAGGGTGGCACAGTACCACTTATCGAAAAAAAAATGACAGGCAGAGGCAGGCCACCCCGCAGGGGCCGTCGTGGTCGTGGTGCTGTGATTTCCACTGTCCCTGGAATAATGCCTAATGTTCAGAGGCCATGTACCCTGAACCCGAAAAATTCTGAGGACGTAGTTGACTGGCTTAGACAGGACACCCAATCTTCAACAGCTTCCGCTATGAACCTTGACGCACCATCTTCCTCCAGCTCAGCTTTGGTCACCTGCTCTCAAGTTACCACGCACCCGCCCGCCGCTGATAGGAATAGTACTAGTTAAGACACCACTCATATAGGGTGTCACAACACATTGCTCTGTGCACGCGCAGTGCCCCAATTTGGGAGTAAGAGGACCGACCAAGCTGTTTTTTCCATCTCCCGGTTCCTGAAATCAATTCAGTTTAGTGTATGAGAGTTTGGTCTGTCACTGTGAAGGCAGTCGAAGGTACCCGGCCTAAATTTTTTTTCACAAAAGGCAATCCCTGATATGGGACGTAACAGGGATTAAACTGATGAGAATAGTACTACAGAAAATAACACTCATATCGAGTGTGACAGTAAATTGCACGGCGCAGACGCAGTCACCGTGGTTTAAAACAGAGTGGAGGGAGCCAGCGTTTTTTTAACCATCTCCCCGTTCGAAAAATCTATTCAATAAATGGCCCCCAGATTAGGGACGTTAGAGGGATTAAACTGATGAGAATAGTACTACAGAAAATTATACTCATATCTGGTGTGACAGTAAATTGCACGGCGCAGACGCAGTCACCGTGGATAAAAACAAAGGGGAGGGAGCCAGCGTTTTTTTAACCATCTCCCGTTCGAAAAATCAATTCAATTGACCTTTCGGGGACCCTTGGTGTTGTACGTGGCTGGGTGGAGGAAGAAACCTTCAATGACATCACCGGGACATGGCTAGCTTGGTATCCAACCTTGTGCAAATGGGGAGTTTGCGGTTGTGCAAATGAACTGTTTGCGGTGCATTAAAGGGGAGTTTGGTCTGTCAATGTCAGTGAAGCGGGCGTAACCCTTACACTACCTGATCGATACAACATCATACCTGATCGTATACACACACTGGATGTTTTAAAGCATGTTATTCCAAACAATTTAGGAATGTTACGTGATTTATGCCCTTTATGGATTAAAACCCGACTCTGCGTCCACTACGTAATTTTCCATGGGCGTTTTGCCATGGATCCCCCTCCGGCATGCCACAGTCCAGGTGTTAGTCCCCTTGAAAAAACTTTTCCATCACTATTGTGGCCAGAAAGAGTCCCTTTGGTTTTTAAAATTCGCCTGTCTATTGAAGTCTATGGCGGTTCGCCCGGTTCGCCTGTTCGCGAACATTTGCGGAAGTTCGCGTTCGCTGTTCGCGAACTGAAAATTTTATGTTCGCGACATCACTAGCAAGGACGACACCTTCAGCTCCTGGGATACACACTGCCGCTGGGGAGGAAGGACGGCACCTTCGGCCCTCTGTAACTCACACTGCCGCTGGGGAGGAAGGACGGCACCTTCAGCTCCCTGCAACTCACACTGCCGCTGGGGGGGGGGGGAACGACACCTTCGGCCCTCTGTAACTCACACGGCCACTGGGGAGGGCGGACGATACCATCTGCCATGAACTGCAGGTACTCTGCTGTTAACCTCCTCACGAACTGCACAGATTTCTCCGGGGGGTTGGGTCCGAAGAAAATCAGCCGTGATCTCAGCTCTGTCAAATTCCTCCTGCGTGTAGCTGGGTGCCATGCTTGTTCTCCTGAAGTTGGGTATGAGTGCTAGCGTTGCCCTCAATTTGAAATTCCACGAACGGTGTCTCCAAGCTGCTTTACCTCGCACTAGGACGCCATCCCACCGCTTGCCACCAATGTAACGGATCGACGGGCACCCCGACTGGGTACCTCCGTTGAAAGATGCTCCTAGCCCTTCTTGAGGATTCCAAGCGCTCTAGCCGAGACCACAACCACCAAATCGGAGAAGCATATGAATGCGGTAAACAGCCGAATAGGAAAAACCATACGAAGAGGTTTACACTCCTAGCAGTCAAACTGGAACAGCAGACAATAAATTCCCCCCCAATAACGAGATGACACTTCGTTTTGAGGGTCAAGCAGGAACTCTCTTTTACTGGCCCATACAGCCTCTTTTATTCCCAATTCCCAAACACATTACAGCCCACAGGGTTTTGCAGAACAACCAATAAACACATTACAACACATACACTGCAAGTACAGCAGCCAATCAGATACAATGGGACAATACAGACACTCAGCATATTCCTCACCTCTGCTTAGGAGATAATTGAGTCAATTACTGTGTCTACTCAATTATCCCCAAGCTGAAAAGTTACACTTTTTTATACATTTTAATAACTCCCTGATCTTACATCACATACGGATAAAACTTATATTTCTGTGATCGGCATAACTTGGGGAGCAACATATGTAAAAATCACATGAATCCGCCCGGGGGTTACAAGGTTAGGTGAGGTCCCTTTATTATCCCTTGGCAGCATGGCTTTACCTGTCCAAAAAGTTTCTATGTGTCCGTATACTGTTTTTAAAAGGGCCAGCGCTGTACAATAAAAGTCCATAAGTCCAAATCAGTTCTTAACGGGCAATACATCCCAGGGCCATAGTCAGAAGGCAAGAGGCCGGCGACTAGACTTCTCCAGTTCACTGTGGCGAGGTTGGTTTCGCCACAAGAGGACACTATGAAATCTGGCCTGCAACTGCTGGGACACCAGATTCAGGGTATTGCTATTTTGCAAAATTAATTTCACCCCAGAGCAAAATATATGTTTTGGCAGACACTATGAAATCTGGCCTGCAACTGCTGGGACACCAGAATCAGGGTATTGCTATTTTGCCAGATTAATTTCACCCCAGAACAAAATATATGTTTTAGCGGACACTATGAAATCTGGCCTGCAACTGCTGGGACTCCAGAATCAGGGTATTGCTATTTTGCCAGATTAATTTCACCCCAGAACAAAATATATGTTTTGGCGGACACTATTCTATTTTGCAAGCCACAGCTGAAACCACTGATTTATGGTATTGCTATTTTTGGAATTGAATTTCACCCCAGAACAAAATATATGTTTTAGCGGACACTATGAAATCTGGCCTGCAACTGCTGGGACACCAGATTCAGGGTATTGCTATTTTGCTAGATTAATTTCACACAAGAACAAAATATATGTTTTAGCAGACACTATGAAATCTGGCCTGCAACTGCTGGGACACCAGATTCAGGGTATTGCTATTTTGCAAAATTAATTTCACCCCAGAACAAAATATGTGTTTTGGCAGACACTATGAAATCTGGCCTGCAACTGCTGGGACACCAGAATCAGGGTATTGCTATTTTGCAAGATTTATTTCACCCCAGAACAAAATATATGTTTTGGCGGACACTATTCTATTTTGCCAGCCACAGCTGAAACCACTGATTTATGGTATTGCTATTTTGGCAATTGAATTTCACCCCAGAAAATAATCTATCCTTTGCCAGACAGCAGACAGTATTACACTTTGCTAGCCAAAGCTGGAACACCAGATTTAGGGGATTGGTATTTGGGCAATTGTATTTAACCCCTTAATAAAATATAGAAATTGCTATCCTGAGTTTCTAGGGGTGACAATTAGCACAGCCAAGCCCCTGATGTAGGATATAGCAAAAAAAAACTAGTATTGATGGATTGATGGACTTGGTGGCAGCTTCTTCTGGTGCACCACAAGTCACAAAATGGCCGCCGATCAACCCAGAAAATAACAAAAAAAACTCTCTGTGCAGCCTAAAAACCAGCGAGCAAGTAACTAGCAGAAGTTCAATGATTCTCAGCTGTAGATGGATCCGTTCATTAGGTGCTGTTGCTGACTTTAACCTGCCTAATCTCGCCCTGATAGAAGCTGCGTCCTCTCCCTACAGTAATCAGAGCATTGTGACCTGCGGCGCTACGTGACTCCAGCTTAAATAGAGGCTGGGTCACATGCTGCACTTGGCCAATCACAGCCATGCCATTAGTATGCATGGCTGTGATGGGCTCTTAGGGCAAGAAGTAAAACGCTAGCTGATTGTCTGCTGTGCAGCCCTTCAGAAAGCGGGAAGAAATCGACGAACAACGGACCCGAACCTTTTTGAAAATGTCCGGGTTCGGGTCCGGGTCCCGGACACCCCAAAATTCGGTACGAACCCGAACGATGCTCGAACTGTTCGCTCAACACTATCAACGACCCATCTCTAGTAGCTATAGCCTGTAATATTATTACACTCCAGAAATACATCCAGGGCCCTCTTGACTTCCTTTATTGTACTCACCATCACCACCTCCTCAGGCAGAGAGTTCCATAGTCTCACTGCTCTTACCGTAAAGAATCCTCTTCTATGTTTGTGTACAAACCTTCTTTCCTCCAAACGCAGAGGATGTCCCCTCGTCACAGTGACAGTCCTGGGGATAAATAGATGATAGGAGAGATCTCTGTACTGACCCGTGATATATTTATACATAGTTATTAGATCTCCCCTCAGTCATCTTTTTTCTAAAGTAAATAATCCTAATTTTGATAATCTTTCAGGGTATTGTAGTTGCCCCATTCAAGTTATTACTTTAGTTGCCCTCCTCTGAACCCTCTACAGCTCTGCTTAGTCCGCCTTGTTTACAGGAGCACAGAACTGTACACAGTACAAAGTTGTCAATTTACAGAAATATATTTCTCTCACCCAACATGGGTATATGTAAAAATACACTCCAAAACACATTGCCCTACTTCTCCTGAGCACGGCGATACCACATGAGTGACACTTTTTTGCAGCCTAGGTGCATAAAGGGGCGTAAAGTCCAATGAGTACCTTTAGATTTTACACCCTCAAATGCCAGAACAGTACAAACACCCCACAAATGACCCCATTTTGGAAGACACCCCAAGGTATTCGCTGAGGGGCATAGTGAGTCCATGAAAAATTGAACTTTTTGTCACAAGTTAGCGGAAATGGAGACTTTGTGAGAAAAAACAATAAAAAGTCAATTTCCGCTAACTTGTGCCAAAAAAAAAAAAATCTATGAAATTGCCATGCCCCTCACGGAATACCTTGGGGTGTCTTTTTTCCAAAATGGGGCCACATGTGGGGTTTTTATACTGCCCTGGCATTTTAGGGGTCCTAAAGCGTGAGAAGAAGTCTGGAATCCAAATGCATAAAAATGCCCTCCTAAAAGTTACTCATTGGAATTTTGGCCCCTTTGCGCATCTTGGCTGCAAAAAAGTGTCACACATGTGGTATCGCCGTACTCAGGAGAAGTAGGGCAATGTGTTTTGGTGTGTATTTTTACATATACCCATGCTGGGTGAGAGAAATATATCTGTAAATTGACAACTTTGTATAATTTTTTTTTAAAAGTTGTCATTTACAGAGATATTTCTCACACACAGTATGGGTATATGTAAAAATACACCCCAAAACACATTGCCCTACTTCTCCTGAGTACGGAAATACCACGAGTGACACTTTTTTGCATCCAAGATGCGCAAAGGGGCCCTAATTCCAATGAGTACCTTTAGGATTTCACAGGGCATTTTTACGCATTTGGATACTCACGCTTTAGGGCCCCTAAAATGCCAGGGCAGTATAAACACCCCACATTTGACGACATTTTGGAAAGAAGACACCACAAGGTATTCCGTGAGGGGCATGGCGAGTTCACAGAAATTTATTTTTTTTGGCACAAGTTAGCAGAGATTGATATTTTTTATATTTTTTTACAAAGTCTCATATTCCACTAACTTGTGACAAAAAATAAAATTTTACATGAACTCACCATACCCCTCACAAAATACCTTGGGGTGTCTTCTTTCTAAAATGGGGTCACTTGTGGGGAATTTATACTCCCCTGGCATTTTAGGGTAGCTCTAAAGCCTGAGAAGAAGTCTGGAATCTAAATGCGTAAAAATGCCCTGTGAAATCCTAAAGGTACTTATTGGAATTTGGGCCCCTTTGCGCATCTTGGCTGCAAAAAAGTGTCACTCATGTGGTATCGCCGTACTCAGGAGAAGTAGGGCAATGTGTTTTTGGGTGTATTTTTACATATAACCATGCTGGGTGTGAGAAATATCTCTGTAAATGACAACTTTTCTTTATACAAAGTTGTCAGTTTACAGAGATATTTCTCTCACCCAGCATGGGTATATGTAAAACTACACCCCAAAACACATTGCCCTACTTCTTCTGAGTACCGCGATACCACATGAGTGACACTTTTTTACAGCCTAGGTGCGTAAAGGGGCCGAAAGTCCAAAGAGTACCTTTAGGCTTTACAGGGCTGCTAACAATTTGGCCCCGCCCAAAATGCCAGAACAGTAAACACACCCCACAAATGACCCCATTTCGGAAAGTAGACACCCCAAGGTATTCACTGAGGGGCATAGTGAGTCCGTGGGAGATTTTAATTTTTTTTTGCCAAAAGTTAGCAGAAATGAAAACTATATTATTTTTTTTTATTTCCTCAGAAAGTGTAACTTGTGAAAAAAAATGAAATGATACATGAACTCACCATGCCCCTCCGCGAATACTTTGGGGTGTCTTCTTTCTAAAATCGTGTCATTTGGGGGGTATTTATACTATCCTGACATTCTAGCACCTGAATAAACATGACAGGTGCTCAGAAAGTCAGAGCTGCTTCAAAATGCGGAAATTCACTTTTTTGCACCATAGTTTGTAAACGCTATAACTTTTACCCAAACCAATAAATATACACTTATTGCATTTTTATCAAAGACATGTAGAACAATAAATTTAGAGAAAAATTTATATAGAAATGTAGTTTTTAAAAAAAGAAAATTACAACAGAAAGTTAAAAATGTCATTTTTTGGCAAAAATTTCGGTAATTTTGGATTAATAAAAAAAAAAAAAATATGTCAGCAAGAATGAAGTAGCACCAAATGAAAGCTCTATTAGTGAGAAGAAAAGGAGGTAAAATTAATTTGGGTGGTAAGTTGTATGGCCGAGCAATAAACGGTGAAAGTAGTGTAGTGCAGAATTGTAAAAAGTGGCCTGGTCATTAAGGTTGTTTAAGCTAGGGGGGCTGAAGTGGTTAAACTTGAACAGTCACAGCTGAAAAAACAGATTTACAGTATTTCTATTTTTGCAACTGAATTTCACCACAGAAAATAATATATCCTATGACGGACACTATGAAAATTGTCCATTCACAGCTGGAACAGCAGATTTACGGTATTTCAATTTTTTTGCAACAGAATTTCACACCAGAAAATAATAAATCATTTGCCATACACTCTTAAACTTGTCCATTCACAGCTGGAACACCAGATTTACGGTATTTCTATTTTTGCAACTGAATTTCACCGCAGAAAATAAAATATCCTATAACGGACATTATGAAACTTGTCCAGTCACAGCTGGAACACCAGATTTACGGTATTGCTATTTTGGCAATTGAATTTAACCCCAGAACAAAATATATCCTATGACGGACACTATTAAACTTGGCCAGCCACAGCTGAAAACACTGATTTATGGTATTGCTATTTTGGCAATTGAATTTCACCACAGAAAATAATAAATCCTTTGACAGACACTATTAAACTTGGACAGCCACTGCTGGGACACCGAATTTACAGTATTACTATTTTGGCAATTGAAGCGCCGTACTCAGGAGAAGTAGGGCAATGTGCTTTCTGCTGGGTGAGAGAAATATCTCTGTAAATTGACAACTTTGTATAAAATTTTTTAAAAAGTTGTCATTTACAGAAATATGGGTTGAATTTCACCCCAGAAAAAAAAATAACCTTTGCCGGACACTATAAAACTTGTCCAGTCACAGCTGGAACACCAGATTTACTGTCTTTCTATTTTGGCAACTGAATTTAACCCCAGAAAATAATAAATCCATTGCCGGACACTATTCAACTTGGCCAGCCACTGCTGGGACACCAGATTTACGGTATTGCTATTTTGGCAATTGAATTTAACCTCTCAATAAAATATAGAAATTTCTATACTGAGTTTCTTCGGGTGACAATAAGCACAGCCAAGTCCCTGATATAAGATATAGCAAAAAAAAAAAATAGTATTGATGGATTGATGGACTTGGTGGCAATTGAATTTCACGGTAGAAAATAATATATCATGTGACGGACACTATTAAACTTGTCCAGACACAGCTGGAACACCAGATTTACAGAATTTCTATTTTGGCAACTGAATTTCACCCAGAAAATAATAAATCCTTTGCCGGACACTATTAAACTTGTCCAGTCACAGCTGGAACACAAGATTTACGGTATTTGTATTTTTGCAACTGAATTTCACCGCAGAAAATAATATTTCCCATGTTGGACACTATGAAACTTGTCCAGTCACAGCTGGAACACCAGATTTAATGAATTTCTATTTTGGCAAATGAATTTCACCGCAGAAAATAATATAGCCTATGACGGACACTATGAAACTTTTACAGTCACAGCTGGAACACCAGATTGACGGTATTTCTATTTTTGCAACTGAATTTCACCGCAGAAAATAATATGTCCTATGACTGACACTATGAAACTTGTCCAGTCACAGCTGGAACACCAGATTTACTGTATTTTTATTTTGGCAACTGAATTTCACCCCAGAAAATAATAAATCCTTTGCCAGACACTATTAAACTTGTCCAGTCACAGCTGGAACACTAGATTTACGGTATTTGTATTTTTGCAACTGAATTTAACCGCAGAAAATAATATTTCCCATGACGGACACTATGAATCTTGGCCAGCCATAGCTGAAACAACTGATTTATGGTATTGCTATTTTGGCAATTGAATTTCACCCCAGAAAAAAATATATCCTTTGGCGGACACTATTAAACTTGTCCATTCAGAGCTGGAACACCAGATTTACAGTATTTCTATTTTTGCAACTGAATTTCTCTGTCAGAAAATAATATATCCTATGACGGACATTATGAAACTTGTCTAGTCACAGCTGGAACACTAGATCTACGATATTTCTATTTTTGCAACTGAATTTCACCGCAGAAAATAATCTATCCTATGACGGACACTATGAAACTTGTCCAGTCACAGCTGGAATACCAGATATACGGTATTTCTATTTTTGCAAATGAATTTCTCTGTCAGAAAATAATATATCCTATGAAGGACACTATGAAACTTGTCCAGTCACAGCTGGAATACCAGATTTACTGTATTTCTATTTGGCAACTGAATTTCACCCCAGAAAATAATAAATCCTTTGCCGAACACTATTTAACTTGTCCAGTCACAGCTGGAACACCAGATTTACGGTATTGCTATTTTGGCAACTGAATTTCACCACAGAAAAAAAAATATCCTTTACCGCACACTATTAAACTTGGCCAGCCACAGCTGAAACCACTGATTTATTTTATTGCTATTTTGGCTATTGAATTTCACCCCAGAAAAAAATATATCCTATGCTGGACACTATTAAACTTGTCCAGTCATAGCTGGAACACCAGATTTAATGTATTTCTATTTTGGCAACTGAATTTCGCCCCAGAAAATAATAAATCCTTTGCCGGACACTATTTAACTTGACCAGTCACAGCTGGAACACCAGATTTACGGTATTGCTATTTTGGCAATTGAACTTCACCCCAGAAAAAAAATATATCCTTTGCCGGACACTATGAAACTTGTCCAGTCACAGCTGGAACACCAGATTTACGGTATTTCTATTTTTGCAACTGAATTTCACCGCAGAAAATAATATATCCTATGACGGACACTAAGAAACTTGTCCAGTCACAGCTGGAACACCAGATTTACTGTCTTTCTATTTTGGCAACTGAATTTAACCCCAGAAAATAATAAATCCATTGCCGGACACTATTAAACTTGGCAAGCCACTGCTGGGACACCAGATATACGGTAATGCTATTTTGGCAATTGAAAATAACCGCAGAACAAAAATTTTCTTTTGCCGGACACTATAAAACTTGGCCAGCCACTGCTGGGACACCAGATTTACGGTATTGCTATTTTGGCAATTGAATTTAACCTCTCAATAAAATATAGAAATTTCTATACTGAGTTTCTTCGGGTGACAATAAGCACAGCCAAGCCCCTGATGTAAGATATAGCAAAAAAAAAAAAACGGACACTATTAAACTTGTCCATTCACAGCTGGAACACCAGATTTACGGTATTTCTATTTTTGCAACTTAATTTCTCCGCAGAAAATAATATATCCTATGACGAACACTATGAAATTTGTCCAGTCACAGCTGGAACACCAGATTTACTCTATTTCTATTTTGGCAACTGAATTTAACCCCAGAAAATAATATATCCTATGACGGACACTATGAAACTTGTACAGTCACAGCTGGAACACCAGATTTACTGTGTTTCTATTTTAGAAACTGAATTTCACCGTAGAAAATAATAATTCCTTTGCCAGACACTATTAAACTTGGCCAGCCACTGCTGGGACACTAGATTTACGGTATTGCTATTTTGGCAATTGAATTTCACCCCAGAACAAAATATATCCTTTGCTGGACACTATTAAACGTGTCCAGTCACAACTGGAACACCAGATTTACGATATTTATATTTTTGCAACTGAATTTCACTGACGAAAATTATAAATCCTTTGACGGACACTATTAAAATTGGCCGGCCACTGCTGGGACACCAGATTTACGGTATTGCTATTTTGGCAATTGAATTTCACCCCAGAAAAAATATATATCCTTTGCCGGACACTATTAAACTTGGCCAGCCACAGCTGAAACACCAGATTTACGGTATTTCTATTTTTGCAACTTAATTTCTCCGCAGAAAATAATATATCCTACGACGAACACTATGAAACTTGTCCAGTCACAGCTGGAACACCAGATTTACTCTATTTCTATTTTGGCAACTGAATTTAACCCCAGAAAATAATATATCCTATGACGGACACTATGAAACTTGTACAGTCACAGCTGGAACACCAGATTTACTGTGTTTCTCTTTTAGAAACTGAATTTCACCGTAGAAAATAATAATTCCTTTGCCAGACAATATTAAACTTGGCCAGCCACTGCTGGAACACTAGATTTACGGTATTGCTATTTTGGCAATTGAATTTCACCCCAGAACAAAATATATCCTTTGCTGAACACTATTAAACGTGTCCAGTCACAACTGGAACACCAGTTTTACGATATTTATATTTTTGCAACTGAATTTCACTGACGAAAATAATAAATCCTTTGACGGACACTATTAAAATTGGCCGGCCACTGCTGGGACACCAGATTTACGGTATTGCTATTTTGGCAATTGAATTTCACCCCAGAAAAAAATATATCCTTTGCCGGACACTATTAAACTTGGCCAGCCACAGCTGAAACCACTGATTTATGGTATTGCTATTTTGGCAATTGAATTTCAACCCAGAACAAAATATATCCTTTGCCGGACACCAATAAACTTGTCCAGCCACAGCTGAAACACCAGATTTACGGTATTTATATTTTTGCAATTGAATTTAACCGCAGAAAATAATATATCCTTAGACGGACCCTATTAAACTTGGCCAGTCACAGCTGAATTCACTGATTTATGGTAGTGCTATTTTTGCAACTGAATTTCACCGCAGAAAATAATATATCCTATGACGGACACTATGCAACTTGTCCAGTCACAACTGGAACAGCAGATTTATGGTATTTCTATTTTTTGCAACAGAGTTTCACCCTAGAAAATAATAAATCCTTTGCCGGACACTATTAAACTTGTCCATTCACAGCTGGAACATCAGATTTACGGTATTTCTATTTTTGCAACTGAATTTCACTGCAGAAAATATTATATCCTTTGATGGACACTATTAAACTTGGCCAGCCACTGCTGGGACCCCAGATTTACGGTATTGCTATTTTGGCAATTGAATTACACCCCAGAACAAAATATATCCTTTGCCAGACACTATTAACCAGCTCCTGACCGCTGTACGCACGGATGCGTCCAGGCGGTGGCTGGTTTACTCCTCCTGGATGCATCCGCGCGTCATCTCGCGAGACACGAAATTTCCTGTGAACGCGCACGCGCTTACAGGATCGCGTCGGGGAGAACTTTAACTACAGCCTGCCAGCACTGATCGTACGCTGGTAGGCTGTAGAAGTTAAAAAATAAGGAAACTTATGTAAGTGCACCAATCACCACACACACACCCCCATCCAACCCCCCCAGTCACTGATTAACCCCTGATTAACCTCCGATTAACCCCTGATCACCCCATGTCACCCCCCTGATCACCCCCTGTCACCCCCCGTCACTAATCACCACCCTGTAAGGCTCATTTTGACGTCCGTATGTGTTTTGCGGATCCATGGATCCGCAAAACACGGACACTGGCAATGTGCTTTCCGCATTTTACGGATCCGCACATTGCCAGAACAATATAGAAAATGCCTTTTCTTGTCCGCAATTGCGGACAAGAATAGGACATGCTCTATCTTTTGCGGAGCTGTGGCCGGATGTTTGGGGGCCGAAACCTGGAAGTTCACGGCCGCTGCTCCGCAAATGCTGATGCGGCGAGCACATAGTATGCTCTCCGCATCACCGCCGGCCCCATTCACAGTGAATGGGTCCGCTTCTATTCCGCAGACGTGTGAATGGGGCCTTACTTCTTTTTTTTTTTTTTTTGCAAATTTTTTGGAAGAGATTTTTTCATTCACATTGATTGATGCGAATGAAGTCATCTGTGCCGTTAAATTTTTTTTCAGCACAGAGGCTGAACGGAAAAAAAAAAAATCTTATTACCCGTATGCTCCATATAAGGAGAATAGCAGAAACTCCTAATGCTGGCCATACGTGTAATGATTGCAGAGACCCTCAAATGCCAGGACAGTACAAACACCCCACATGTGATCCCATTTTAGAAAGCAGACACCCCAAGGTATTCCGTGAGGGGTATGGTGAGTTCATGTAAAATTTTATTTTTGTCACAAGTTAGTGGAATATGAGACTTTGTAAAAAAAATGAAAAATCTATTTACGCTAACTTGTGCCAAAAAAATAAATAAATTCTGTGAACTCGCCATGCCCCTCACGGAATACCTTGGGGTGTCTTATTTCCAAAATGGGGTCACATGTGGGGTGTTTGTACTGTCCTGGCATTTGAGGGTCTCTGCAATCATTAGGGGCCCTAAATCGTGAGAATCCAAATGCGTAAAAATGCCCTGTGAAATCCTAAAGGTACTCATTGGAATTAGGGCCCCTTTGCGCATGTGGTATCGCCGTACTCAGGAGAAGTAGGGCAATGTGTTTTGGGGTGTATTTTTACATATACCCATGCTGGGTGAGAGAAATATCTCTGTAAACTGACAACTTTGTATAAAAAAAATTTAAAAAGTTGTCATTTACAGAGATATTTCTCACACACAGTATGGGTATATGTAAAAATACACCCCAAAACACATTGCTCTACTTCTCCTGAGTACGGCGATACCACATGAGTGACACTTTTTTCTAGCCAAGATGCGCAAAGGGGCCCTAATTCCAATGAGTACCTTTAGGATTTCACAGGGCATTTTTACGCATTTGGATTCTCACGATTTAGGGCCCCTAAAATGCCAGGGCAGTATAAATACCCCACATGTGACCCCATTTTGGAAAGAAGACACCCAACGGTATTCCGTGAGGGGCATGGCGAGTTCACAGAATTTTTTATTTTTTTGGCACTAGTTAGCAGAGATTGATATTTTTTTTGTATTTTTTTATTTTTTTTACAAAGTCTCATATTCCACTAACTTGTGACAAAAAATAAAATTTTATTTTTACATGAACTCACCATACCCCTCACGAAATACCTTGTGGTGTCTTCTTTCTAAAATGGGATCACATGTGGGGTGTTTGTACTGTCCTGCCATTTGAGGGTCTCTGCAATCATTACACGTATGGCCAGCATTAGGAGTTTCTGCTATTCTCCTTATATGGAGCATACGGGTCTTCTTTCTAAAATGGGGTCACTTGTGGGGTATTTATACTGTCCTGGCATTTTAGGGGTCTCTAAAGCCTGAGAAGAAGTCTGGAATCTAAATGCGTAAAAATGCCCTGTGAAATCCTAAAGGTACTCATTGGAATTTGGGCCCCTTTGCGCATCTTGGCTGCAAAAAAGTGTCACTCATGTGGTATCGCCGTACTCAGGAGAAGTAAGGCAATGTGTTTTGGGCTGTATTTTTACATATAACCATGCTGGGTGTGAGAAATATCTCTGTAGATGACAACTTTTTAATTTTTTTTATACAAAGTTGTCAGTTTACAGAGATATTTCTCTCACCCAGCATGGGTATATGTAAAACTACACCCCAAAACACATTGCCCTACTTCTTCTGAGTTCCGCGATACCACATGAGTGATACTTTTTTACAGCCTAGGTGCGTAAAGGGGCCGAAAGTCCAAAGAGTACCTTTAGGCTTTACAGGGCTGCTAACAATTTAGCCCCGCCCAAAATGCCAGAACATTAAACACACCCCACAAATGACCCCATTTTGGAAAGTAGACACCCCAAGATATTCACTGAGGGGCATAGTGAGTCCGTGGGAGATTTTTTTTTTTTTTTTTCACAAGTTAGCAGAAATGGAAACTTTATTATTTTTTTTTTTATTTCCTCAGAAAGTGTAATTTTCTGCTAACTTGTGAAAAAAAATGAAATGATACATGAACTCACCATGCCCCTCTGCGAATACTTTGGGGTGTCTTCTTTCTAAAATCGTGTCAGTTGGGGGGTATTTATACTATCCTGACGTTCTAGCACATGAAGAAACATGACAGGTGCTCAGAAAGTCAGAGCTGCTTCAAAATGCGGAAATTCACTTTTTTGCACCATAGTTTGTAAACGCTATAACTTTTACCCAAACCAATAAATATACACTTATTTCTTTTTTTTTTTTTATCAAAGACATGTAGAACAATAAATTTAGAGAAAAATTTAAATAGAAATGTAGTTTAAAAAAAAAATTACAACAGAAAGTGAAAAATGTCATTTTTTGGCAAAAATTTCGGTCGTTTTAGATTAATATAAAAAAAAAATGTCAGCAAGAATGAAATAACACCAAATAAAAGCTCTATTAGTGAGAAGAAAAGGAGGTAAAATTCATTTGGGTGGTAAGTTGTATGGCCGTGCAATAAACGGTGAAAGTAGTATAGTGCAGAATTGTAAAAAGTGGCCTGGTCATTAAGGGTGTTTAAGC
Source organism: Bufotes viridis (assembly GCA_033119425.1). Classification (NCBI taxonomy): domain Eukaryota; kingdom Metazoa; phylum Chordata; class Amphibia; order Anura; family Bufonidae; genus Bufotes; species Bufotes viridis. The sequence goes on along the minus strand of CM065593.1, from coordinate 112,556,811 downwards.
TAGGGGGCTGAAGTGGTTAAACTTGAACAGTCACAGCTGGAAAACCAGATTTACAGTATTTCTATTTTTGCAACTGAATTTTACCGCAGAAAATAATATATCCTATGACGGACACTATGAAACTTGTCCAGTCAGCAGATTTAATGTATTTCTATTTTTTGCAACAGAATTTCACACCAGAAAATAATAACTCCTTTGCCGGACACTATTACACTTGTCCATTTACAGCTGGAACACCAGATTTACGGTATTGCTATTTTGGCAATTGAATTTAACCCCAGAACAAAATATATCCTATGACGGACACTATTAAACTTGGCCAGCCACAGCTGAAAACACTGATTTATGGTATTGCTATTTTGGCAATTGAATTTCACCACAGAAAATAATAAATCCTTTGACAGACACTATTAAGCTTGGGCAGCCACTGCTGGGACACCGAATTTACGGTATTACTATTTTGGCAATTGAAGCGCCATACTCAGGAGAAGTAGGGCAATGTGCTTTGTGCTGGGTGAAAGAAATATCTCTGTAAATTGACTACTTTGTATAAAATTTTTTAAAAAGTTGTCATTTACAGAGATATGGGTTGAATTTCACCCCAGAAAAAAAAAAAAATCCTTTGCCGGACACTATTAAACTTGTCCAGTCACAGCTGGAACACCAGATTTACGATATTTCTATTTTTGCAACTGAATTTAACCGCAGAAAATAATATATTCTATGACGGAAACTATGAAACTTGTCCAGTCACAGCTGTAACAAGTTAACTAAATTTAGATAATGGATTGCCGTACTCAATCAATATTGTTTACTGCCTAACTAAAGTACGTTAAAAACGCTTTATTTTAATAAACTTAAAAATAAATATTCTCCACATAAATTGGCTGGTGGAGTGGATTGGAACTATTCAGACTGATAATTATGCTGGTTCCAATATCCACCCTACCACAAAAACTCCTTATTGTGTCTAGGAGTAAAAGACAAACAGGATGCTGCTGCTCTAAGAGTGCGTCACTACATATCCCTCAGGGCATTAGTCCCTAGGGATAATGTGCCACTCCGTTATAGAACAATTCAGCAGTCAAAATTCACCCTGTTGGGGCTCAAGTATTGAAAGGAGTGTCAGCATGCAATTAGATTCCTGCAATGCTTATGCTCTATGCTCGACGCGTTTCCCTTCCGACTATTGTCGGTCATTCATCAGGAGCATATCATATGAGTGTTTTTCCGGAGAGTATTAACTGCAATCCTGATGGTGGATATGCAGTAACCCCGGCGAAGCCCTCAAAAATAGTTAGCTGACTTAGTTGAAGTACAGAGCTATTTAAGACGCTGCACGCCTCCGATGGTGTGCGTGCAGCAAGACAGATGAGCCTCCCGGCATGTATTAGCCGTAAGCGCGCGCGAAAAAGCGCGATATTTAACAGGGAGATAGTTCCTCCCCTTGTTCAGACGAGCCTACGACAGGAGGCCAAAAGTCGCATACACCGTCCAGGCAGTCACACCCACTAGTGCCGTCATCATTTATTCATGACAGGCAGCTAGTAGGTGCAATCAGATGGTACCGGTGACGTCTCCTCCTGTCATCTTATTCGGCTAAGTCAGTGGGGAGTGTTTTTATATTAAGGTGACGTATGCTTAGGTATCCGTTGTAGGGAGACATAGGGCCCATATATTAATGTCGGAACAGATAGGTACCACCCTGACATGTGCGTATAAAGAAACGCCTCCTCCTGTCAACAATGACATGACAGATGAATTAGATAGCGCTACATATAACAAATGGATAAGTTACCACAGAGGAAAGCTATTGCTCAGTGGAGAAAACATGCAAAGGATACTCAAATATTTAAATAGATATCCTTTGTCAGGTAACGTTGATTATTCAATAAAACATGCAAATGAGATAGAATCATTTAACCCCTTTGGTTTTACTGTATTGAGCGTAAATATCCATTGGGCCTCCTTTCTGAGGAGAAGTGTATCCACATCTCCACCTCTTGCTGGTGGTCGTACATGTTCTATCCCCTGAAATTTAAAACAGTCTGTGATTGTGGGATGTTCCAATACCGCATGTTGTGCAATCGGGGTATCACCTTTATTTTTGATCTTTAATAGGTGTTCCCCTATGCGCCTCCTAAATTCACGTTTTGTTTTCCCCACATATTGTAATCCACAAATGCAGGTAGCGAGGTACACTACCCCTATTGTCTTGCAACTAATAAAGGATTTGATGTTAAATGTGTGTCCTGTTGTCAAACTGGTGAAATATGCCCCTTTTTGGATCACCTTACAGGCTATACAGTTCCCACATTTGTATGTGCCATTTGGTTTGTTAGTCCCCAACCATGTTTCACAGGTGGGTGAATTGAATGCACTGTGGACCACTTTGTCCTTTATGTTGCCCCCACGACGGTATGTGATCAAAGGGTATTCTCCTATCTGATGTCCAACATCTGGGTCTGTTTTTAGAATATCCCAGTATTCAGTCAGAAGTGCACGTATCTCTTTATGTGCCGTATCATAGGTCCCTATGATCCGCAGTTGGGCATTCTCAGATGTCCTATTTTTAGGGTGTAGGAGATTTTGCTTGTCACATATAGCCGCACAATGGTAGGCTTGTTTAAGCACGGTTTTGGGGTAGCCTCTCTCTACAAATCGTTTCCGGAGGTCATCTGCTGATGCCTTAAAGTCAGACCACTGAGAACAGTTTCGTCTCATTCTAAAGTATTGTCCATTAGGAATGCCCTTCTTGAGTGAGTGAGGATGTCCACTCTCCCATCGTAAGAGCGCATTTGTGGCCGTAGGTTTGCGAAAGACTTTTGTTTTAAGGTAGCCAGAGGGATCAATTTCAATCGAGAGATCCAGGAATTCAAGATGTCTATCATCAATGACAGATGTGAAGTATAGGCCCAAAGTGTTCACATTTAATTTAGACACAAATTCAGAGAATTTTTTCTTTGTGCCCCTCCATAGGATGAAGATATCATCGATGAACCTCATCCATAATAGAATGGATGAGGTCCATTCTTCCATCTCGTCACTGAATACTGTCTCTCTCTCCCACCAGCCCAGGTAGAGGTTGGCGAAGGTCGGGGCACAGGGACTGCCCATCGCCACCCCCTGAGCTGGCGGTAGAGAGAACGGTCAAACATGAAAATATTGTGGTGCAAAATGAAGTTGAGCAAGGTGATTATAAGCTCATTGTGTTCACAAAAATGGGAGCCCCTTTCCACTAGGAATGCCTGTACAGCTTCACATCCCCGCTGATGTGGGATGGAGCTGTACAGAGCTTCCACGTCTAAACTAGCGAGGAGGGTGTCACTGTAACATCTGATATCATTTAGCCTTCTCAGGAAGTCCATCGAGTCTCTGATAAACGACGGCAGGCTAGATACAAAAGGCCTCAAGATATTATCCACATAGACACTAATTCTCTCCGTGAGGCTGCCTATACCCGACACTATCGGCCTTCCTTTCAAGGGGTCAATACCCTTATGTATTTTGGGTAGACTATAAAAGGCCGGTAGTGTCGGGTGCACTGGCAGGAGGTATGCGAGCTCGCTTGCACTTATGAGTCTATGGCTTTTTGCTCTGCTCAGAAACTGTTTCAGTTCATTTTTGTACGCATCCAGAGGGTTATGTTCTAGTTTCACATAGCAATTCCTATCATCCAGGATTTTTTTACACATCTGTATGTACATTTTTACATCAAGGATCACTATGTTACCCCCCTTGTCCGAGGGTTTGATCACAATATTTGAATCCCTCTGTAATCCTACTAGTGCCATTTGTTCTTGCTGTGACTGTTCTCCAGTCACAGCTGTAAAACAAGATTTACTGTATTTCTATTTTGGCAACTGAATTTAACCACAGAAAATAATAAATCCATTGCCGGACACTATAAAACTTGGCCAGCCACTGCTGGGACACCAGATTTACGGTAATGCTATTTTGGCAATTGAAAATAACCGCAGAACAAAAAATTTCTTTTGCCGGACACTATAAAACTTGGCCAGCCACTGCCGGGACACCAGATTTACGGTATTGCTATTTTGGCAATTGAATTTAACCTCTCAATAAAATATAGAAATTTCTATACTGAGTTTCTTCGGGTAAAAATAAGCACAGCCAAGCCCCTGATGTAATATATAGCAAAAAAAAACTAGTATTGATGGATTGATGGACTTGGTGGCAACTGAATTTCACCGCAGAAAATAATATATCCCATGACGGACACTATGAAACTTGTCCAGTCACAGCTGGAATACCAGATTTACTGAATTTCTATTTTGGCAATTGAATTTCAACCCAGGAAAAAATATATATCCTTTGCCGGACACTATTAAACTTGTCCAGCCACAGCTGGAACACCAGATTTACGGTATTTATATTTTTGCAACTGAATTTCACTACAGAAAATAATATATCCTTTGATGCACACTATTAAAATTGGCCGGCCACAGCTGAAACCACTGATTTATAGAATTGCTATTTTGGCAATTGAATTTCACCCCAGAAAAAAATATATCCTTTACCGAACACTATTAAACTTGGCCGGCCACAGCTGAAACCACTGATTTATGGTATTGCTATTTTGGCAATTGAATATAACCGCAGAAAATAATATATCCTATGACGGACACTATTTAACTTGTCCAGTCACAGTTGGAACACCAGATTTACGGTATTTCTATCTTTACAACTGAATTTTACCACAGAAAATAATATATACTATGACGGACACTATGAAACTTGTCCATTCACAGCTGGAACACCAGTTTTATGGTATTCCTATTTTTGCAACTAAATTTCACCACAGAAAATAATATATCCTTTGACGGACACTATTAAACTTGGCCGGCCATAGCTGAAGCCACTGATTTATGGTATTGCTATTTTGGCAATTGAATTTCAACCCAGAAAAAAAAAAATATTCTTTGCCGGACACTAATAAACTTGTCCAGCCACAGCTGGAACACCAGATTTACGGTATTTATATTTTTGCAACTGAATTGCACTACAGAAAATAATATATCCTTTGACGCACACTATTAAACTTGGCCGGCCACAGCAGAAACCACTGATTTATGGTATTGCTATTTTGGCAATTGAATTTCACCCCAGAAAAAAATATATCCTTTGCCGGACACTATTAAACTTGTTTATTCACAGCTGGAACACCAGATTTACGGTATTTCTATTTTTGCAACTGAATTTCACCACAGAAAATAATATATCCTAAGACGGACACTAAGAAACTTGTCCAGTCAAAGCTGTAACACCAGATTTTCTGTATTTCTATTTTAGTAACTGAATATCAATCCAGAAAATAAAAAATCCTTTGACGGACACCATTAAACTTGGTCTGCCACTGCTGGGACACCAGATTTACGGTATTGCTATTTAGGCAATTAAATTTCACCATAGAAAAAAAAATATCCTGTGCCGGACACTATTAAACTTGGCCAGCCATAGCTGAAACCACTGATTTATGGTATTGCTATTTTGGCTATTGAATTTCACCCCAGAAAAAAATATATTCTTTGCCGGACACTATTAAACTTGGCCAGCCACTGTTAGGACACCAGATTTACGGTATTGCTATTTTGGCAATTGAATTTCACCACAGAAAAAAATATATCCTTTGCCGGACACTATTAAACTTGTCTAGTCACAGCTGGAACACCAGATTTTCTGTATTTCTATCTTGGCAACTGAATTTCACCCCAGAAAATAATAAATCCTTTGCCGGACACTATGAAACTTGTCGAGTCACAGCTGGTATTCCAGATTTACTGTATTTCTCTATTGCCAACTGAATTTCACACCAGAAAATAATATATACTTTGACAGACACTATTAAAATTGGCCAGCCACTTTTGGCATACCATATTTACGGTATTGCTATTTTGGCAATTAAATTTCACCCCAGAAAAAAATATATCCTTTGCCGGACACTATTAAACTTATCCATTCACAGCTGGAACACCAGATTTACAGTATTTCTATTTTTGCAACTGAATTTTACCACAGAAAATAAGATATCCTATGACGGATACTAAGAAACTTGTCCAGTCAAAGCTGTAACACCAGATTTTCTGTATTTCTATTTTAGCAACGGAATTTCACTCCAGAAAATAATAAATCCTTGGACGGACACTATGAAACTTGTCCAGTCACAGCTGGAACACCAGATTTACGGTATTTCTATTTTTGCAACTGAATTTCACCCAAGAAAATAATATATCCTTTGATGGACACTATTGAACTTGGCCAGCCACTTCTGGGGCACCAGATTTACGGTATTTTCTATTTTGGCAACTTAATTTCACCCCAGAACAAATGATATCCTTTGCCGGACACTATTAAACTTGAACAGTAACAGCTGGAAAACCAGATTTATGGTATTTCTATTTTTGTAACTGAATTTCACCGCAGAAAATGATATGGCCTATGACGGACACTATGAAACTTGTCCATTCACAGCTGGAACACCACTTTTATGGTATTCCTATTTTTGCAACTGAATTTCACCGCAGAAAATAATATATCCTATGACGGACACTATGAAACTTGTCCAGTCACAGTTGGAACTTCAGATTTACTGTATTTCTATATTGACAACTGAATTTCACACCAGAAAATAAATCCTTTGCGGGACACTATTAAACTTTGCCAGGCACTGCTGGGACACCAGATTTAAGGTAATGCTATTTTGGCAATTGAAATTCACCCCAGAACAAAATTTATCTTTTGCCGGAAACTATTAAACTTGGCCAGCCACTGCTGGGACACCAGATTTACGGTATTTCTATTTTTGCAACTGAATTTAACCCTTTAATAAAATATAGAAATTTCTATACTGTTTTTAGGGGTGACAATAAGCACAGCCAAGCCCCTTATGTAAGATATAGCAAAAAAAAAAAAACTAGTATTGGTGGATTGATGGACTTGGTGGCAACTGAATTTCACCGCAGAAAATAATATATCATATGACAGACACTATTAAACTTGTCCAGCCACAGCTGGAACACCAGATTTACTGTATTTCTATTTTGGCAACTGAATTTCACCCCAGATAATAATAAATCCTTTGCCAGACACTATTAAACTTGTCCAGTCACAGCTGGAACACCAGATTTACGATATTGCTATTTTGTCAATTGATTTTCACGCCAGAAAATAATAAATACTTTGACGGACACTATTAAAATTGGCCGGCCACTTCTAGGACACCATATTTACGGTATTGCTATTTTGGCAATTGAATTTCACCCCAGTAAAAAAAAATATATATCCTTTGCCGGACACTATTAAACTTGTCCAGCCACATCTGGAACACCAGATTTACTGTATTTCTATTTTTAACTGAATTTAACTGCAGAAAATAATATATCCTATGACAGACACTATGAAACTTGTCCAGTCACAGTTGAAACACCAAATTTACTGTTTTTCTATTTTGGCAACTGAATTTCACCGCTGAAAATAATAAATCCTTTGATAGACACTATTAAACTTGGCCAGCCACAGATTTTTTGTATTGCTATTTTGGCAATTAAATTTCATCCCAGAAAAAAATATATCTGTTGCCGGACATTATTAAAATTGTCCAGTCACAGCTGGAACACTAGATTTACGGTATTTCAATTTTTGCAGCTGAATTTCTCTGTCAGAAAATAATATATCCTATAACGGATACTATGAAACTTGTCCAGTCACAGCTGGAACACCAGATTTACTGTATTTCTATTTTGGCAACTGAATTTCACCCCAGATAATAATATTTCCCATGACGGACACTATTAACCTTGGCCAGCCACAGCTGAAACCACTGAATTATGGTATTGCTATTTTGGCAATTGAATTTCAACCCAGAAAAAAATATATCCTTTGCCGGACACTATTAACCTTGTCCAGTCAAAGCTTTAACACCAGATTTTCTGTATTTCTATTTTAGCAACTGACTTTCACTTCAGAAAATAATAAATCCTTAGAAGGACACTATTAAACTTGTCCAGCCACAGCTGGAACACCAGATTTACGGTATTTATATTTTTGCAACTGAATTTCACTGCAGAAAATATTATCTCCTTTGACGGACACTATTAAAATTGGCCAGCCACAGCTGAAAGCACTGATTTATGGTATTGCTATTTTGGCAATTGAATTTAACCCCAGAACAATATATATCCTATGACGGACACTATGAAACTTGTCCGGTCACAGCTGAAACACTAGATTTACGGTATTTCTATTTTTGCAACTGAATTTCACCCCAGAACAAAGTATATCCTTTGCCGGACACTATTAAACTTGAACAGTCACAGCTGGAAAACCAGTTTTACGGTATTTTTATTTTGGCAACTGAATTTCACCCCAGAAAAAATTATGTTCTTTGCCGGACACTATTAAACTTGTCTAGTCACAGCTGGAACAGATTTACTGTATTTCTATTTTGGCAATTGAATTTCACCCGAGAAAATAATAAATCCTTTGACAGACACTATTAAACTTGGCCAGCCACTGCTGGGACACCAGATTTACGGTATTGATATTTTGGCAATTGAATTTAACACCTCAATAAAATATAGAAATTTCTATACTGAGTTTCTAGGGGTGACAATAAGTACAGCCAACCGACTGAAGTAAGATATAGCCAAAAAAAAAACAACTAGTAATGATGGATTGATGGACTTGGTGGCAACTGAATTTCACCACAGAAAATAATATATCATATGACGGACACAATTAAACTTGTCCAGCCACAGCTGAAACACCAGATTTACGCTATTTATGTTTTTGCAACTGAATTTCACCGCAGAAAATAATATATTCTCTGACGGACACAATTAAACTTGGCCAGCCACAGCTGAAACCACTGATTTACGGTATTGCTATTTTGGCAATTGAATTCCACCCCAGAAAAAATATATCCTTTGCCAGACACTATTAAACTTGTCCATTCACAGCTGGAACATCAGATTTACCGTATTTCAATTTTTGCATCTGAATTTCACCGCAGAAAATAATATATCCTATGACGGACACTAGGAAACTTGTCCAGTCAAACCTGGAACACCAGATTTACGGTATTTCTATTTTAGCAACTGAATTCCACTCCAGAAAATAATAAATCCTTTGACGGACACTAATAAACTTGGCCAGCCACTGCTGGGACACCAGACTTACGGTATTGCTATTTTGGCAATTGAATTTCATCCCAGAACAAAATATATCCTTGGCCGGACACTATGAAACTTGTCCAATCACAGCTGGAACACCAGATTTACGGTATTTCTATTTTTGCAACAAAATTTCACAGCAGAAAATATTATATCCTTTGACGTACACTATGAAACTTGTCCAGTCACAGCTGGAACACTAGATTTAGTGTATTTCTATTTTGGCAACTGAATTTCACCCCAGAAAATAATAAATCCTTTGACAGACACTATTAAACTTAGCCATCCACTGCTGGGACACCAGATTTACGGTATTGCTATTTTGGCAATAGAATTTCACCCCAAAAAAAAATATATCCTTTGCCGGACACTATGAAACTTGTCCAGTCACAGCTGGAACAGCAGATTTACTGTATTTCTCTTTTGGCAACCGAATTTCACCCCAGAAGATAATAAATCCTTTCACAGACACTATTAAACTTGGCCAGCCACTGCTGGGACACCAGATTTACGGTATTGCTATTTTGGCAATAGAATTTCCCCCCAGAACAATATATATCCTTTGACGCACACTATTAAACTTGGCCAGCCACAGCTGAAACCACTAATTTACGGTATTGCCATTTTGGTAATTGAGTTTCACCCCAGAACAAAATATATCCTTTGCCAGACAATATTAAACTTTGCCATCCACTGCTGAGACACTAGATTTAGGGGATTTCTATTTTGGCAATTGAATTTCACCACAGAAAAAAATCTATCCTTTGCCAGACAGCAGACAGTATTGCACTTGCCTAGCCACAGCTGGAACACCAGATTTAGGGGATTGCTATTTTGGCAATTGAATTTAACCCCTCAATAAAATATAGAGATTTCTATCCTGAGTTTCTAGGGGTGACAATAAGCACAGCCAAGCCCCTGATGTAGGCTATAGAAAAAAAAACTAGTATTGATGGATTGATGGACTTGTTGGCAGCTTGTGCTGGTGCACCACAAGACACAAAATGGCCGCCGATCACCCCAGAAAAAAGTGACAGAAAAACGCTCTGTGCAGCCTAAAAACCAGTGAGCAATTAACTAGCAGAAGTTGAATGATTCACAGCTGTAGATCGATCACTACATTAGGTGTTTTTGCTGAGTTTTCCCTGCCTATTCTCTCCCTCACAACAGCTGCGTCCTATCCCTACACTAATCAGAGCAGAGTGACGTGCGGCGCTACGTGACTCCAGCTTAAATAGAGGCTGGGTCACATGCTGCACTTGGCCAATCACAGCCATGCCATTAGTAGGCATGGCTGTGATGGCTTCTTAGGGCAAGAAGTAAAACGCTAGCTGATTTGCTGTACAGTTCAGGTTCGCTATACAGTTCAGGTTCGCTCATTCCTAGTAATGTAAAATCATGTCTGCGATTTAAACCAAGGGGGACACGGGAGCCCATGCGAAATATCCAGAAAGATTCATGATTTAGCAACTTCTTTCTGTAGTCTCCACCACGAATGGGTGGATTAACCCTCTCAAGACCTTGCACCCACATGCCCTCTGTGCTGCCCCCATGTGACAGCGCAAAGTGTGCGCTGACAGCAGACACATTCCTGTATCCCATATGTGGGATGTCAGATATGTTCCTGCAGATTCTAACCTTAAGGCTGTTGGAAGTACAGCCAACATACTGGAGGCAACACAGAGAGCAGGTGATACAGAAAACCACATAGGAGGTATTGCAATTTATATACTGCTTTACATCATGAGGCAAATTGTTCCCCAAAGAAAAAAATTGTTTTCCAGCACGGATAAAAGAACAGCAGGTACAAATTCTATGACCACATTTGCAAGTACCTTTGTACCTAAACCAGGTGTGACTAGGTTTGTCATGGTCTTTGAGCAGTGAGGGACTTAATTTATTGGCCAAAGTTATGGCCCGGCGTGCAGCACACCTGATACCGTCCCTGACTGTATAATTCCAGGACAAATCAGCTTGCAGAACTGGGAGGTGCTTGCGTATTATCTTACAAATATGGGAATACTCCAAGCGGAAATTTGCAACAAAGGTTAGTAAAGTTTGATTTGAGGTTGTGCTATTGGTGTTCCTCCTTTTGGGGGGGGGGGACACCAAGTCAGTGCGGAGTACAGCCAGGGCAGCCTTTTTTGCATGTTGTAGTGCACAAAGAGAGTACCCCCTGACTGAGAGACGGCCAGCAATATTGTCCAGTTTGCGCCCACTGGCTGCAAAATCAGAGCAGTTTTGTCTCGTACAAATAAACTCACCCTTGGGGATGTTTCTAGTAACATGGGATGGATTGCAGGAGGAGACATGAAGCATCGTGTTGCCGGCCATGTCCTTTGTGCTGTAACATGGGGGCAGCACAGAGGGCATGTGGGCGCAAGGTCTTGAGAGGGTTAATCCACCCATTTGTGATGGAGACTACAGAAAGAAGTTGCTAAATTGTAAATCTTTCTGGATATTTTGCATTGGCTCTCATGTCCCCCTTGGTTTAAATTGCAGACATGATTTAACACTACGTTACTAATCTTTTTTATTGGTTCTCTTCTTTCTCTTATATTTTAATTGATTCACTCAGTGTAATGGGTTTTACATATGGAGGTGGATTTTCCAAGTTCCAGGCGGGGTCTGTGCCTCCATCCACAGCAAGGTGAGCTCACCATATCTATTGTTGGACAAGATATTGCCAAACACCCAGACCAAACCATTTAAACGGGAGAGGGTTGCTGTTAAGGGACCAACAGTAACCTGCCCTAAAGCCAACCCCGCGTCCCAAAGTGCAACTGTTGTAGGTAGTAAACCAACAAGCTCCAAATTCCCCATCAGTGCCACAGCTGGTAGAGGAAATCCAGACTCTGTTCAAATAGTGCTCAACCACTATCACCAGAGATCCCTCCAGATGGTTGATCAAGTACCAACTCACATGGACGGCGTTACCATGAGACAGAATAGCAAGTTACTGAGTCTCATTGGAAAAAGGTGCCTTGTGAACTGTGAAATAGACAATACTCCTGTACAAGACCTATGGGACACCGGCTCTTAAGTGAGCATCATCAATAAAAGCTGGGGCCAGGAGTCCTTTTTGGGAAGGCCGCCAATGAGACTGAAATTCCTTTCTCCAGGTGGATTGAAGTGGTTTTGAAACTAACAGCGGGAAGTAATAACACCAAATAGCTAGTAGTACCACTTGTGGTATCAGCAGATGAGAAAGTCGCATAGACGCCAATCATTGGATACAATGTCATAGATAGTGTTGAGCGCGAATATTCGAATAGCGAATTTTTTTAGCGAATATCGGCACTTCGCTAATTCGCGAATATTTCGAATATGGCACTATAAATTCGCTATTTCGAATATTCTTTTTTGTTTTGTTTTTTTAGTTATATTTTTTTCTTTCCCACTTCCCAAAAGTAGTTCTTACCTGTCCTGAGGATTCCTGGCTTCTTGGCTGCTCTAGTCAGTGCCCGTTGCCGCTTCTGCCGACTTCTGTGCTCATGGAGCGTCCCCATCACCATGGGAACGTCTCCATATACTAAAATGTACTGTCGGATTTGAGGAATTACGTTGAAATCGCAATGCGATTAATTTAAGTTATTTTAATCGCATTGCGATTACAACTTAGCACTGCTATCTTACATAGGCTAGAATTAACGAATATGGAATATAGCACTAGCAGTGCTAAGTTGAAATCGCAATGCGATTACTTCAAGTTAAATTAATCGCATTGCCATTACAACTTAGCACTGCTATCTTACATAGGCTAGAATTAACGAATATGGAATATAGCACTAGCAGTGCTAAGTTGAAATCGCAATGCGATTACTTCAAGTTAAATTAATCGCATTGCCATTACAACTTAGCACTGCTATCTTACATAGGCTAGAATTAACGAATATGGAATATAGCACTAGCAGTGCTAAGTTGAAATCGCAATGCGATTACTTCAAGTTAAATTAATCGCATTGCGATTACAACTTAGCACTGCTATCTTACATAGGCTAGAATTAACGAATATCGCTATGCGATTTTTTTTTTAATAGAATAATTATATTACTTGATAATTATTATAATTATTCTATTTATTAAAAAATAAATAATATAATTGCATAGCGAATTAAACACAGTTGTCTCTATAGTCAACCTTCCTATTTGATTGTGCTAGAATTAGCGAAGTTGACGAATAGGTTGCTAAAACGAAGATGTAGAATACTTCGTTATCTTCGTTTTGAGGAATATGACGAATACATTCGTCATATTTGTCATCTTCGCTATAATTCTAGATATGAAACCAATAGGAAATTAGCCTAAGTTAAAATCGCAATACGCGATTATTTAAATCGCATATTAATCGCGATAACTAGAATAATGACGAATATTCGATTTTGAATATTCGCGAATTTCGTCGAAATCGAATATGGCACCTGCCGCTCATCACTAGTCATAGATGAACTCTTCAAGGAGACAGCTTTCAAAGAAAGGAGAACCATTACAGGGTTCTTGGACCTACTAAGAGCCGCCTTGGAATTGCCGACCCCAAAAGCAGAAATCCTGGTGAGTCAACTACAAGCCAGCCTGAGATAAACTGGTGGTACTGCACTAAAGACTGCCGCCAAGACTGGTACCAAGAGCCAAAGGATTCCGCCAAACACTGACATATCTCAGATGTGGGGCTTATGCCAAACCAGTCTTGCAAGATCAGACAGTATTGTTTACACCTGTTGAGACTCATGATGTGCCAGACGGACTGTATATCGTGGAGACATTACTCAAAAGGGACAGTTTTCCAAATTATCCATCCCGGTTTGGAACACCACTAAGCAAGATGTTATCTTACCAAGTCAGACTAGGATTGGGTGCCTCGAGCCCATCAAGACAACATACCCAGATCAGGTGAAACCAAAAGAATCAGTAAGTGTGACCACTCACTCAGTGACTCATAGTCTACAGTCATTCAGATCAGGGCCGGAAAGTTGAATGGACAATTTTAACACGAGTCAGCCACCGGTAAGCTATGCTTATTGAGAACACTGGGATCCACCAGTACCTATAGAACACCTGCCAGAGGAAGAGCAACAGATAGTCAAGACAATGCTAAGGGAAGACTGCCATGCCTTTGCTAAAGATGTTTCTGACGGCGGATGCATTAGTTCCCTACAATTGCAACTGCGCCTCAAAGACAATACACCATTTAGAAGAACTTATATGTCCGTGCCAAGGCCACTACACCAGGAAGTGAAAGAATATCTGCAGGATCTGTTGAACCGCGGATGAATTACAGAGTCAAAATCATCATACTCTTCACCCATTGTGTGTGTGAGAAAGAAGGGTGGTATTTTAAGACTGTGTTGTGATTACAGGGAATTGAACCAGAAGTCCATCCCTGACCCCCATCCAATCCCTAGAATCCAAGACATGCTGGACAGCTTAGGAGGAAGTTCATGGTTTTCAGTTCTAGACCAAGGAAAATCCTACCATTAAGGATTTGTGGAAGAATCCAGTCAATTACTGACTGCCTTCATCACACCTTGGGGTCTGTATGAGTGGATCAGAATACCCTTTGGCCTTAGCTCTGCACCAGCTGAATTTCAACGCAGCATGGAAACTTGTCTAATGGGACTAAGGGATGAGGTCTGTCTGCCATACCTAGATGACAACTTGGTTCACAGAAGATCATTCCAAGAGCATGTGGAACATGTCCGGTTGGTGCTACAACGGTATCAGAAACATGGAGTCAAGTTAACAGCGAGGAAATGTGAACTTTTCCAAAATAAAGTCATATTCTTGGTCCAAAGCTGGCCATTCCATGGATCCAGCAGACATTGCGCCTGTGCTGGCCTTGAGGAACAACCAGCCAAAGACCGTTGGAGAACTCCGGAAGTTATTAGGATTTATTTCCTACTATCATTATTGCATCCAAAACTTTTCCAGGATCGCAAAACCCACGTATAAATTGCTATCAGCGGATACAACACCTGCCATTACGTCAGTACCGGCTCACCAACCTAAGAAGGGTAAGAAGCCATCACCAAAACTGAAAGGTCAACTACCTTCTCATCAGTCTATAGTCTAGACTGACCACCACATTGAGGTCTTAACACATCATCCAGTTATGGGTTACCCTGATTACAGCAAATCCTTTATTCTGCACTGTGATGCCTCACAAGAAGGACTAGGAGCTATGTTGTACCAAGAGCAGGAGGAAAAGTTAAAAGTAATTGCTTACAGGTCCAGGACTCTCACACCTTCAGAGAAGAACTATCACATGCATTCAGGAAAACTAGAATTCCTAGCCATGAAGTGGGCCATATGTGAAAGTTTCCGAAACTACCTACACTACTGTCCATCCTTTGTAGTTTAAACTGACAACAATCCACTAACTTATGTCCTAACTACTGCTAAACTAAACAGGCCACCGGTGGATTGCAGAACGAGCCGGCTTTAATTTCACTATCAAGTATTCTAAAGGGAAGAGAAATGCGGATGCGGATGTACTCTCTAATATGCCACTAAGTCCTGAACAATACATGCAACAGTGTTTGCAAGAAGTTGACCCCAAAGTCATCAGTTGCATAACCCAAGCTCTTCAAGTACAACTGAAAGAAGAAACGCCTTTACTGTGTCCAATAACCATTGCAAATACAACATCAACAATAGATGGTACCCAAAAGAAGGTAGCTCAAATACCTAAAGAGACCATAAGGACAGCACAGAGAGAGGACTCAGTCATCGGTGGCAGTGTGGAAGTACAAAAACCAAAACAGGTTCCCATCAAAACAGGAACGGCAGGGTGGTTGCATGAAGAAATGGGTAACCTAGGAGTTGAAAGAACTGTAAACTTGATCAGAGAACGGTTCTTTTGGCCTCATTTGCAGAGAGACACCGAGCAATACATTAACCACCAGTGCACCTGTCTGAAAGACAAACGCCCCAATAAGCCTACCAGAGGTCCATTGAACGATATTGTCACCACTTATCCCTTTGAGATGGTCTCCATCGACTTCCTCCATCTGGAAACCTGCAAAGGAGGTTATGAGTATATACTAGTAGTAATAGACCACTACACCAGGTTTGCTCAGGCCTACGCAACCAAAAACAAGTCAGTAAAGACTGTTGCTGATAAGATATTCAGTGACTTTGTCTTAAAATTTGGATATCCTACCAGAATTCACCATGACATGGGAAAAGACTTTGAAAACCAGTTATTCTTGGCATTAGGAAAACACTGCCACATTAAAGAACTCCCATACGACTCCATATCATCCGGAAGGTAACGGACAACGCAAAAGATTCAGTTGTACTCTGTTGTCTATGCTTCAAACCCTGTCACCAGATTCCAAGAAAGACTGGAAGAACTCACTTGCCCGGGTAATACACGCATACAACTGCACCAACTTTCTACTGTTCGTGAGATCTCCAAGACTACCAATAGACAGCATGTTTGACACCCCAGTAACGGACAAATATAAGAATCACTCTGAGTATGTAAAAAATGTGGACAGATAGGATGACTGAAGCCTATTAAGTTGCTTCAAAGGTCGCTACCCAAGCTGCGCAAAGAGGAAAAGAGCACTATGACAGGAAAATTCATGGAGTAGAACTCTCACCTGGCAGTAGATTTCCTTGTAAGAAACCTTACTGAAAGAGGAGGACCAGGAAAACGGAGATTGTTCTGGGAAGACACTGTACATGTTGTTCTGAGGAAAAAGTGTAAAGATAGCCAAGTGTATGAGGTAAAACCAGAAACTAAAAAGGGCCGAACAAGAATCCTACACTGCAATTTGTTATTGCCTTGTGATTACTTACCCGTCGACCAAAGTCAGCATATACCTGACAGACCCAGTACCAGAAGACGAGGTTTCAAAGACTCTTCAACCGGTGACACAGATATCTGAGGGAATATCAGAAGATGACTCAGATCTTGAACAAGAACAGTGGAGATTGTTTATTCCAGTAACTCAGAGAGATCACACAAGGGAATACATAGAACTGAATCCTGAAGCAGCAGAGTTCTATCCTTGCCAGTTGTAAACAAGTGAGTAAAGTACAGAGGAAGTTATAGAGGAAACTACAGTGGAAACTGCCGAGGACGAGCCTGTAATTGAACCTGAAGACATGACATGTCCATCAGGAAACACAGAAGAAGAAAACTATTCACCAGAAAAACCAACAGAGACAGTTGACAGCCCTGAAGTCGAGTTTGAGGACGCTGCAGATGCCTTACTGCTACAGCACAACAAGAACAACACAACAGGAACAGGAGATAGCCACAAGTTCTGACTTATGACACTTGGGGTCAACCCAGTAGTGTTGCCAGGAATGCAGCCGTACTTATCATAGACTGTGTTTATACACCACTGATTTGCCCTAGCTGGTACCTAAGCCCAGATTGTTTTGCTGAGGACTCTAAAAGTTGGTAACCATATCCATGTCTATAATGCTATGGTTTTTAATGTCTACTTATTTTGAAAATGTTAAATGTTATGTTCTGTGGTTAACAAAAAGGAAATTTCTTGCACTCTTAATGCAGACATTCCAGGTAAAATAGCTTTAAATGATAAAAACTAGGTAGAAGGGAAAGTCGGCCGACAACAACGAAAAATAGAGAACGATAAGTAGTTATGCTATAATATATTGGTAACGTACCATGGGTGTTCCACTTCATTTAACAGAGAAAAAAAGGGACAGAAGTAATAAGGTGTCCCCTAGTTTTCCATCAACTCTTGTCTCCACAATAACGCACACAAACCTGTGTTAAAGGGGTTTCTTACTAGTTGGCTATATGCAACAATATCCCACCAGGCTTCAAAGTCGTGGGCCGGGTGGGAAGCTGTGACATAACTGGGAGTAGATGTTACAGGGAGGACAAATAATGGTATTACTACTTAACCTTGGCTCCCTATGGTTATAAAAATTGAGTACGAGAATGTGGTTCTCATACTAAAGTCTGTGTATGTCAGAGACGACATAACATTTTGTGGGGGAGAGTGTAAGGTAAGGTATGTCAAAAATAGGCACCCCATAAAAATAAACTAATACCTATTACATTCATTAGCACACCTAATAAGAGGGGGGGAACTTAAAACAAAGCCTTTGGTTCCTGGAGGACAGAATATCTTGTTACTATCCTGTCTCTCAGACTGAAGGTGATGTATTTGTCATTTGCAGGTAAGAGAACATATATTAAGGGCAATAAACAGGGTAAAATGATTTAATACACACCCCTGTAATCAGCTAAAGCTGTTGGTGATGCAGTGTGAGTAGATAAACACTGTACAACTGTTAGTGAAGTAAACTGATGTGTCATATGGTACTACTCTATAGTGAATGTGATTGCTATAGGAGCTGATGTTAATATATATGATTCTACCGCACTATTTGCTTACTGTAATTCAGGTTTAGTAAAAACAGAGCTGCACATGGTAATGGGTTATCTCTTTTAAGAATGTTATATCTGTTTATGTGAATGTCAGTATTGAATAGTTACATGTCTATTAATATGTTGTCACGACCCATGGTGAGGACGCGACTCCGTTTCATGCTGTTGCAAGCAGCATGGATTTGTGGTTGACGCATGTATTGGCTGTTACGTGGTAGCCTCACGTGCGGTTGCCGCTGGCAACATGGTGGTTTTTAGCTTGCGAGTCTCATTCCCTTTTATTTGGTGTCATGGCATGCTGTTGTCAGCAGCTATGTTCTGGTTGCCGTATGTGTAGGCTGATACCTGGTTGTCCCACGTGCGGTTCCAGCTGGCAACATGTGGTTTTGCATGCGAGACACATTCCCTTGTTTTTGGTGTTTCCCCAGTTTGGTGTGCACAGAGTTAAGGTGTGTGCTTGGTGTGGCCTCAGAGCCATTTATGTTGGTGTGTTTGGAGCCTGAGGTCATTCTGATTTGTATGTCAGTCTGTGTAGTAGCTCCACTCCCTGGCTGATTGTATTGTATGGTCTGTGTGAGCCACCCTTAGTTGTTATACAAGTTCCTTTGGCACTGTCTGCGTGGGCCCTTGTTTGTTCCTCCTTCCTCCCTTCCCCACCTTGTGTGTTCGGTTTTGGTGTGGGTGTGAGTGGAGGGATGTTTGGGCTGTTTGGTGTTATGTCTCCTCCGGAAGGGGGTTGCTTTCCCGGAGGGGTTTAAGCAAAGCAAGACAGTGTGATGCCCTGCCTGGAGCCCCAATGCATCTCGCGTCTGCTTGGGAGTCCAGGAGGTCCTGGTATTGGTTGAAGTCTCTGCTGCGGCAGGTAAGTGTCATTACTCTGGATTGTTGGTTTGCTCTCTTTACTTACCTGTTGTGCAGGCTTGCACACTGTCTGATCCTTGGCTGCTACAGGGCCTCTGGAGACACCTGCTCATCTGTGGTCTAGGATGAGCGGGTGGTTTCTGCCCTCTCACCGTTCTAAGGCAATGCAGCGATTATAGGGCTCTAGGTTCCTGAGGTATGGGTCCTCCTACCATATGGGTCGTCCCATACAGCTAGGAGACCAGGGCTGTATAGGGACGCATCAGGAGGTTTCCAGCTCCCTGTTCCCTGCTATCTGGCCTAGCAGCTGCAGACATTGCACGATGGGGGACTGAATATCTTGTTACTATCCTGTCTCTCAGACTGAAGGTCATGTATTTGTCATTTGCAGAAAATTTTAAATAAAAGCACTTTCGGTTTCACCCAGCCCGCTCTCTTCGCACATTGGAATTATTGACCATACTTTCAGCATATGTGCAACAAGCTGCATTTCCGAGAGTGAAATATAATTAGTAAATACAACTGGGACATTGTGGGTGAAAAAAAATATCACTTTTTTTTGCCATAAGGCTACATGCACACGACCGTTGTGTGTCAGAAAATTGCGGATCCGCAAAACACGGATGGCGTCCGTGTGCATTCCACAATATGCGAAACAGACTGGGCGGCCCATTATAGAGATGCATATTCTTGTCCACAAAATGGACAAGAATAGGGCATTCTCTTTTTTTTTTAGCGGGGCCACGGAACGGAGCAACAGATGCGGACAGCACACGGAGGGCTGTCTGCATCTTTTGCGGCCCCATTGAAGGGAATGGGTCCGCGCCCGAGCCGCAAAATATGCGGCTCGGACGCGGACCAAACATATGGTCGTGTGCATGTAGTCTAAAGTACATTTGCGGCCTACACTGAATTTCTGAGAGTGAAATATAATTAGTAAATACAACTGGGACATTGTGGGTGAAAAAAAACAACTTTTTTTGCCATAAAGTAAATTTGTGGCCTACACTGCATTTCTTGAGTGAAATATAATCAGTAAATCCAAATCTTAGATTGTGGGTGGACATTTCCACGGTTATCAGGCCAGTCATTCACAAGTGGCTTGGAGGGTGTGTTCCTGCTGCACTGACAGGGAAATATATTCTGTAAATTTGGTGCAGTTTTGATTGTTGGGTGATCTGTACCCCTCTTTTCTTTCAAACTACCCCTGCACTGCATACCTGACAGGGAAATAAATTTTGTAAATCCGTTTTTTAGTTTGGTGGGTGAACGCAAAGTATGAGGAGAGCATCAAATAAGGGACGTGGCCCTGGTCGTGGTGTTGCTGGAGCTCCTGTTGCAGGGAAAGGACGTGGTTGATCTGTGCCAGCTACACACCCAAATGAAACCTTTTCCTCAGGTGCGCGTAGACGACAGAACATTTAGTGTTATTTTGTAGGCCCAAATGCAACTCTACGAATGGTGAGGCCATAACAAGTACAGGTGATAGTAGATTGGGTGGCTGACAGTGGCTCCAGTTCCTTTACATTGTCTTCCACTCGGTCCCCTGCTGAAAGCTCAGAGTTGGCACCTGCAGCACATGGCAGCGCTCCAGATGGCGACCAAAATGGTCGCAAATGCGACCAGGAATTTGCAAATGGCGACAAGACTTTTAAGTCTTATCGCCATTTGCGACTTGTCCCACCTACGCGCGGCAGCTTTAAGGGAGAAAAAAAACTCTCTTCAGCAGACGCGCCACGCTCGGCACATCTGCTGAGCCCAGCCCCCGACATCCAGCCTTCTCTGCGAGCCTGTAGTGGCTCGTCCTGGGCCCCGCCCCCTCACAGAGCCCGGGAAGAGAGCGCGCTTGGGAGCACTGACAGAGACCTGCAGAAGGACGGCCGGGTGCCTGGGTCAGTGCCTCCCCCCTCCAGCTCCTGACATGCGAGTCCTGTGACAGTGTGGCTCCTCCTGCCCCCCTGCAGAAGGACGGCCGGCCGGGTGCCTGGGTCAGTGCCTCCCCCTCCAGCTCCGTACATGTGAGTCCTGTGACAGTGTGGCTCCTCTGCCCCCCTGCAGAAGGACTGCCGAGTCCCAGCATCATTGCCTCCTGCAGTCCTCCGGCTCCTGACGTGAGTTCTGTGACACTCAGTATGGCTCCTGCTGCCCTCCCTTCCCCCTTGTTCAGACTAGTAAGGTTTTTTTTTTTCCCCAGTTGTTTAAAGTTTAACCCCTTCAGCTCTTCATTTAGCCAGTGAGTCTCAGCCAGCACCATAATGTCCATTTACTTATAATTAGGACATGCTGTAAGATTTAGCATTGAGAAGTCATACTTGTCTATGCTAAATCCTTAGTAGGTGGTGTCAGTAGCTACTGTCACTCAGCGCTGCTGTCACCACCAGTTATCACAAGAAAGTGTTCTGCCCCTGCCTGTATTGCGGCCCACAAACAGCACTTCCGCAATACACCGGCAGCAGCCCGCGTGCACTCTGCATCACGGATGCGAACCCATTCACTTGAATGGGTCCGCAATCACGGAAATGCAGAATGGAAGCACAAATTAGAACGCCATATAAGCACAGTCATAGTCAGCTCTCATTAACACATCAGTGTTTGGTCAGTGATTTCTATCAGTGATTGTGAGCCAAAACCAGGATTGGATCCTCCACAGACATAAAGTATAAGGGAAAGATCTGCTCCTGTTCTGTGTTTAAAGCCGCACCTGGTTTTTGCTCAAAATCACTGATGGAAATCATTGACCGAACACTGATGCCTCATTCACACAGTCAGTCTTCGGTCAGTGATTTCCATCAGTCATTTTTAGCCAAAACCAGGTGCAGCTTTAAACACAGATCAAGAGCAGATCTTTCCCTTATACTTTATGTCTGTGTAGCATACACGCCTGGCTTTGGCTCACAATCACTGATGGAAATCACTGACCAAACACGAACGTGTGAATGAGGCTATTTTTTTAAATATCATAATTATGTATGTATTTAAATTTGGCGACTAAAATTTTTATTTGGCTCCTAAATTTTTCAGTTTAGGAGCCAATGGCTCCTAGGGATTTTTTTTTGTCTGGAGCCCTGCATGGGCATCTGTCTTTCACCTCACCCCCTTGCAAATCAGCCAAGCAGTCTGAGCCCCAAGTCATGCAGCAGTCTCTTATGCTTTTTGCTGACTCTGCTGGCAGGGTTTCCGTGAGCCATTAACATAGCCCTGCTCCAGAAGTGGAAGAAATTGAGTGCACCGATGCCCAACCACTTATATTTCAGGATGTGGACATGGGAGGACCACCGCAGCATGTCTCTGATGATGACGAAACACAGGTGCCAGGGGTTAAGAGTGGGTGGAAGATGTGGAGGATGAGGAGGTACTAGACCCCACATGGAATCAAGGTTATGCGAGTGACGTGTGCAGTTCGGAGGTTGTGGTCGAACAGAGCCACCAGCACAACAAAAGAGGGAGCAGAGTGCAAAAGCAGAGCAGCCGTCCCCTAGACAGTACGCCTGCTACTGCCCACTGCACCCAGGGACTGAGTACACCAAAGCCAGCTCCAAGGAGTTCCCTGGCGTGACAGTACTACAGAAAATGTGCTGATCACAAGACACAAGTGGTTTGCATGCTGTGCAATCAAAGCGTGAAGCAAGGCATAAATGTTCTAAACCTGAGCACAACCTGCATGACCAGGCATCTAAATGCAAAGCACGAGCTGCAGTGGAATAAACCCCACAAAAACCAAGAAAGATCTCAGGCTCCTCCTGCTCCCTCTTCTGCTGCAGTCTCGGCCTCTTCCTCCCCCTCTGGAGTGACAGTCGCACCTGCCACCCAGCAAACAGGTGTGCACTGAGCAACGCCATCTGTGGCAAGGACCATATAACCACCGATAAGTGGATCAGTAAGCACAGCCTGGGACGTTATATCTCCCTATCAACACACTGGGTAAATGCAGTGGTGGCTGGGTCCGAGGCAGATAGCAGTTTGGTGCATGTCTTTCCGACCCCGAGGATTGCAGGGCATTTCTCTTTGCCTCCTGTTGCCTCCTCCTCCTACTCCAGTTCCTTCTCTACCACCTCCTTATCCAGTCAGAGTAACACCTTCACCACAGCCAGGGGGAAACGACAGCAGGCTGTTTTGAAACTCATCTGTTTGAGAGAAAAATCCCACACCGCGCAGGAGCTGTGGATGGGCATGGAACAACAGACCGATGAGTGGTTGGTGCCACTGAGCCTCAAGCCCGGCCTGGTGGTGTGCGATAATGGGGGAAATCTCGTATCGGCTCTGGGTTTGACGCACATCCCTTGCCTAGCGCATGTGCTGAATTTGGTGGTGCAGCAATTCCAGAAAAACTACCCCTGATATGTCAGAGCTGCTGCAGAAAGTGCTGACCATCTAAGTGCGCTTTCGTCATTCTCACCCTGCTTCTGCTTGCCTGTCTGCGCTGCAGCGTAACTTCGGCCTTCCCGCTCATCGCCTCATATGCTACGTGCCCACAAAGTGGAACTCCACCTTGCACATGCTGGAGTGACTGTGCGAGCGACAGCAGGTGATAGTGGAGTTTCAGCTGCAGCACGCACGGGTGAGTCGCTCTGCAGAACAGCATCACTTCCCCACCAATTAGTGGGCCTCCATGCGAGACCTGTGTGCCATGTTGCGCTGTTTCGAGTACTCCACCAACATGGCCAGTGCCAATAATACCGTTCTCAGCGTTACTATCCCACTTCTATGTCTCCTTGAAAAAATGCTTCGGGCGATGATGGAAGAAGATGTGGCACAGGAGGAAGAGGCATCATTTCCACGGTTATCAGGCCAGTCATTCACAAGTGGCTCGGAGAGTGGGTTCCTGCAGCAACATAGGCCAGATGCACAATTGTCCAGCTAGGGCACAGTTCTCTAGGAGGGGGAGGAGGAGGAATCATGTTCACAGCAGGGTGGCTCCCAAAGCAGCTCAGGGCCATCACTGCAGCGTGGCTGGGGGGGATACGGAGGACACAAACGATACACATCCCACAGAGGGCAGCTTGTCATTGCCTCTGGGCAGCCTGGTACACATGAGCGACTACATGCTGCAGTGCCTGCACAACGACCGCCGAGTTGCCCATATTCTAACCAGTGCTGATTATTGGGTTGCCACCCTGCTGGATCCCCATGTAAGGACAACGTGCCATCCTTAATTCCCTCACTGGAGCGTTTTCGGAAGATGCGCGACTACAAGTCCACACTGGTAGATGCGCTGTTGATGGCATTCCCACCGTACACTGGGGCCTCAGTGGAAGAGAGAGACGAAGGCAGAGGAAGAGAAAGAAGTTTCCAACGCAGCTGGGGCACAACAAGCACCTCAGAAGGCAGGGTTAGCATGGCCGAAATGTGGAAAAGCTTTTTCACCATGCCACAAGATCCAGCACCCCTAGCCAACGTGGAAAGTCTCAGCAGGAGGCAGCATTTCAGCAATATGGTGGAACAGTATGTGTGCACACGTACTAACTGATGGGTCTGCCCCATTCAACTTCTGGGTCTACAAATTGTCCACATGGCCTGAGCTTGCCCTTTACGCCTTGGGGGTGATGGCCTGCCCTGCAGCCAGTGTATTGTCTGAACATGTGTTATGTTCAGACAATACACTGGCTGCAGGGCAGGCCATCACCCCCAAGGCGTAAAGGGCAAGCTCAGGCCATGTGGACAATTTGTAGACCCAGAAGTTGAATGGGGCAGACCCATCAGTTAGTACGTGTGCACACATACTGTTCCACCATATTGCTGAAATGCTGCCTCCTGCTCAGGGGTCGTTATCACTCACAAGTGCAGCCATCTGTCCACAGCCAATGTGGACAAGCTCAGGTTCATTAAAATTAACCAGGCATAGATCCCACAGGACTTGTCCATACCTTGTGCAGAATAGGCATGTATACCGGCCTCACCCAGCCTTTGTTTTACTCCAGCGCACTTTCTCTTTGTTTTCTTTTCTATATTTCCCAATGTTTTGGGGTCTAACCAAATAAAAATAAAAAAACTGTCTTGTTGGCGACTACCTCCTCCACCACCGCTTCCACTTACACCACTATGTTCACCGCCTCCTCAACCTCCTACTCCATATGGACCTCCTCCTCCTAGTTCAAGATTATTATTTTTAATTTTTATGTATTTTATGTTATATTAAGTCATTTCCCTGTCCACATTTGTTTGCAGGGCAATTGTCCAGCTCTTAACCCCATTTTGTTTCCTTTTGCAGCCGTCTAGAACTTTCCATTACTTTTTTAGAGCCATTTTAGTGCCAAAAAAGTTCAGATCCCCATTGACTTCAAGGGGGTTCCGGGTCAAATTTGGGTCCTGAACTCAAACTATGCGGCGAATTTCAGCCGAACCCGGCGAACCCGAACTTCTCAGGGTCTGTTCAGAAAAAAACTGATGGTTTTGCACGGAAGTTCAGTCAGTTTTGTCTACAATTGTGCATTTTTTTTTTTTTTTTGTGCAGGTGCAATCACGTTTTGATGCATTTTTCAAGCGCATGAATAAAAACTGTAGAATAACAATCTACATCTTCTAGCAACCATCAGTGAAAAACACATTGCATCTGTATGCAATCTGTTTTCCACTGTAGCCACATTCACTTCTGTGGCGTTTCGAAATGTCAGCCTTATACAAATCACGCATCTGTGAGGTGACTTGTTGAATCAGACATCCTCCACTTACAGTTTACGCATCAGACACCCAGGAGTTAATCAAGTAGTCTTTTAATCCGGAGATAGTATTACAAGATATGCAGGGAATCCAGATGGTAAAAGAATTATGCCACTAATATTATCCTTGATAAGAACATGAGATACACAGATTCACCTCAGATTCTCCTCAGAATCTCTTCAGAATTAGAGCACACAAAACAGCAATGCATGGCAGGGTAAACAGGAAGTGGCTAGACTGAACCAACTAGAAGCAGAAACAGAGGGGGGGGAGGAGAAGAAAGGAGCATACCAATACACAATGCAAGATACTGAAACAGAACAACTTCTATGGAACCAAAGCTGCCTGACAAATGCAGATATATGAACATAGAATATAGAACATGCTGCAATTTTTACTTAAAGCAGAAATGATGCATGAAAAATGACACTCATGTGCACAGACCCTTTAAAATTAATGGATCAGGATTCAGTCTGGATGCTAAACATTTGCTTCACGCATCACACCCTATGGAAAACTCATTCATGTGAAAGAGCCTTAGGCCTCTTTCACACGACCGTATGGTTTTGCGGTCTGCAAAAAACGGTTCCGCAAAAAAAAAAAAAAACTGATGACATCCGTGTCCATTCCGTTTTTTGTGGAACAGAACATCTGGCCCCTATAAGAACAGTACTATCCTTGTCCGTGATGCGGACAATAATAGGACATGTTCTACCTTTGAACGGAATGGAAATACGGAAACTGAATGCATACTGAGTAACTTTTGTTTTTTTATGCGGACCCAATGAGATGAATGGTTCAGTATACGTACCGTATATTTAACGTAAAAACGGCCTGTACACTCGCAAAAAAAAGGTTGGTGTGAAAAAGGACTTAATGTCTTACTTCCTTCAACAGCTAGATCTTCTGCAGTCTGACACAGCATTCCTTCCACAATGTTACACTCAACCCTTACCATTTAATCAATACACGCTTAGAGCTTAAAGTGGTTGTCTCATCTCGTCATTACCTAGACGAGATGAGACACAGTCCCAACCACCTTAAGGACAGAAATCCGCAGAGCACTCTGGTGCTTGTTTCAGTAGCTCCCATTGCCGTAGTGCGTGAGAGCTACTGAAACAGGGTGGCACAACTAGCTGCACCGTTGCTCTAGCTCTCATGCACGGCAACGGGAGTTACTGAGACAGTGAGCGCCAGAGGGTTCTGCTGTTTCCCGTCGGGAGGTGGTCAGGGCTGTGTCTTATGTCGTCTTGGTAATGGAGAGATGAGACAACCCCTTTAAGGCACAATTCAAGTGGTGCAAATGGAACTCTAAACCTCTATCTGGAATCTGAATTTTGTGTTTTTCAAGGGATTTTCTAGGATCTTCAAAGATCAAGTGCGCAAGCCCCCGTCATATGCTCCCACCAAAAAACAATTATCATATAACAGTGTTAGAGCCGCGCCAAGTCCACAGTGATACAGTGATTGACTATTACTTATAACTCTTTTATTATAGTAGAATAAGGGAAGTTCGTTTTGGCCAAAAAAGGTCCATTTGCTGTTCTTTGAAGGCAGGGGAAACTAAACTGGGTGTCACGAGAGGGGGTCAGTCAGCACGTCCCTGTATGCAGGTGCATGTAGCCATGGCAAAATATACATACAAACACAGAAATGCAACAGCACTCTGCCCTGCCTATATGCTAGAGTTTAACAGAGTCGTCAGTGTACATTTTGATCAAAAAGTAATAAGCCACTCGCCGCGCCAACGCCGCCTCTATGAGCGGTCCTAACGCTAAATCCTACCTGTTGTGGGCCATGACAGCCACATAAAATCCAGTGAGTGGCTTATTACTTTTTGATCAAAATGTACACTGACGCCTTTGTTAACTTCGAGCATAGAGGTAGGGCAGAGTGCTGTTGAAGTTCTGTTTTTGTATGTATATTTTGCCATGGTTACATGCAACTGCATACAGGGACGTTCTGACTGACACCCTCTCTTTTTTTCTGTGTAGCATACACTGGAGGTGTGGCAACCTCCATTCAGTCGTGCACACCTGACTAATTTGTCTGACCTAGAGGCTGGTTTTAATCAGCGTAAGTATTAAACTAAATTTGCACTCATAGTACCTACTAGTAGCCATTTGGCTCCAGGAGGAGTACATAGTGGGCTCAGCATGCATGTTGGTACCTGCATCCCTGGATTTTATGTGGCTGTCATGGCCCACAACAGGTAGGATTTAGTGTTAGGACCACTCATAGAGGCGGCCTTGGCTTATTACTTTTTGATCAAAATGTACACTGACGCCTCTGTTAACTTGTAGCAAAGAGGTAGGGCAGAGTGCTGGTTTCAGAGTGCTGTTGCATTTCTGTGTTTGTATATATATATATTACAAAACGCCAACACCACTTTTTTTTAATTTAAGATGTATAGCTCAAAAGTAACTGTAGCATACAGTATTTTCCCCTTTGTGTCTAACTGAAATTAGCCTGAAAAGATATAATTTATCATAAGCAACAATATCATCACTTGATATATACAAAAATAAAGGAGGCCTACTAATTGGCTCCAGATGGAAATAACATATTTACTAGGTACAATTATGTACATAAAGGTCTTTAAAAACTTTGCTTTAATTTGCTGTCTAGCTCTCCTGCCAAGTCGAAACTTTAACTACCAAGATTATGTTACTCCCTCCTGTTGTAGGCTCTATTGTGATGTGGAAAAATTACACTTCTTGCTTTTAAAATGTCTTTTACTAGGCTGTTCATAATTTACACTGGATTGCTTGTGGAATTAATCATGCTTAACATTTAGTAGACCGCGACAGAAAATTATTGTGACAAATGCTTGTTAATATGCAAATGAAGTTGCTATTGCTTGAAGCGCCATTCTGTAATTACTCAGCTGTTTCTCTGGTGTGATATATTGAATCAGCAGTTTATGAAGATGGAGTGGCACAGACTAATTTACTCATGTACTTTCATTAGTGTTTCAGGGTTAAAAATATGTTTGCTGTCACTTTCCTTACAGCATTGATTAGCAACATAATGTTATGTGGGTCATTTAATTCATCTATGTAAATGTATCTCTAAAATGCCAGAGGTCTTGTGCATGCAATGTGACAACTTTGTCTTTGCACTATTTTCTGCAATTTCCACCCATATGGTTTCCATATGGTGATCTTATAGATAGAACAGAGAATGTGAGAAAATAATCAGTTTTTTGAAAAATAGATAAATATCTAGAACTTTTGTCATAAAATACACAGATTGGCATGTTGTTCATATTGGCATCACTGCAAAGCAAATCAGAAAGATTAGATATCTATAGTAACATCTTGGAAGTGCCTTTTTGTATTCAGAAAATTCTGAGACTTTAATTTTTTCATAACCACATTGTACTTTAAGGTATTGGTACATTTTGGTCAATATATTTCGTTTTCATTTAATGAAAAATGAAATTCCATGGCACTTCCCAAAAATAGATACCAAAGGGAGAACCGAAACATTGCATCTGGTGAAATAAACACATATCTATCTGGAGGGAAGTGCTGTGGAATTTCCTTTTTCATTCATGGTTTGACGGGAGAATCACCGACACAGCCGCTGGCACCCCTTTTTTTCTATTTTTTTAATACTTTTTTTCTACTATTGTCTGCAGTGCTGCCCAAACGTATTGATTTTTATATACCGTATATACTCGAGTATAAGCCGAGTTTTTCAGCACAAAATTTGTGCCGAAAAACACGAACTCGGCTTATACTCGAGTCATACACGTAAAAAAACAGTGGAGTGGGAGGAGGAGCTGGGGGCGGGCATTTGCAGCGCGGCCGGTGCGCTCACTGCTGACTGATGTAACGTGCCTGCTCGGCCTGCTTTATGAAGGCTCTAACACTGTAACGTGCCTGCTCGGCCTGCCTGGAGCATGTGAGGAGGTATTTAGGAGCGGTAATGGGGGGGAAGGGGGGGCTGTGGATGGCACTGTTATGGCATGGGGGGGCTGTGAATGGCACTGTTATGGGATGGGGGTGCTGTGGATGGCACTGTTATGGCATGGGGGGGCTGTGAATGGCACTGTTATGGGATGGGGCGCTGTGGATGGCACTGTTATGGGATGGGGGCTGTGGATGGCACTGTTATGGGATGGGGGCGCTTTGGATGGCACTGTTATGGGATGGGGGCGCTGTGGATGGCATTGTTATGGCATGGGGGGGCTGTGAAAGGCACTGTTAGGGGTTTGGGGGCTGTGGATGCCATCCACAGATCCCTCATAACAGTGCCATCCACAGATCCCCCCATAACAGTGTCATCCACAGATCCCCCCATAACAGTGCCATCCACAGATCCCCCCCATAACAGTGCCATCCATAGATCCACCTCAGCTTATACTCGAGTCACTACTTTTCGTAGTTTTTAGGGTAAAATTAGGGGGGTCGGCTTATACTCGGGTCGGCTTATACTCGAGTATATACGGTAGTTTTCATTTAAGATATCCAAAAATGTATGACAATGACAAATTGGAATTTGTCAGTGATACCTCACAAAAGTATGTAATAATTAATAGTTGCCACATGTACACTTTGTGCTGACATTCTTTTATGTTTAAAGAAGGCTTATAAATTTAGTAGCAATTTTTAAGTTTAATTTCCTATTTTGCGTCCAATTCCATTTTGAACCGGCTTTGTAGAGCCTACATATTAGAAACCCCCCACAAATCACACCTTTAACCACTCTCCAACTGCCCATTGACTATAAGGCCTTTTTCACACGAACGATACGGATTGGTTCCAGATGAGTTCATGGTGCGTTCAGTGAAACTCGCACCATTGTGCAAGCTAGCTCAGTCAGTTTTGTCCGTGATTGCGTTCATTTGTTCAGTTTTGTCCGCATGGGTGCAATGCATTTTGATGCGTTTTTTTTGATGCGCGTGATGAAAAACTATAGATTTACAAACAACATCTCTTAGCAATCATCAGTGAAAAAACGCATTTCATCCGCACCTGCTGGCAGATGCAGTGCGTTTTTCACTGAAGACATCCGTCAGAATTTATTTCTGAATAGATGTTTTAGAACGTCCATTCAGAGATTGCAGCTGCACATTAATTGTGCAGCTGCTGATTGGGGAGCCCACTGTCAGTGACAGCAGAGCACCCCATAGAGAAGGCAGAGACAATTCCTCAGTGTCCCTGCTTTTTAGATCTCTGTATACGCTGCACTGAATGAGAGCTGTGTATGCAGCTGAGGAAGCGATATGCCGCTTCCTCTTACAGCCCAGCGGTCATGTGACCGCCGGGGTCGGGTTAGTGCAGAAGTTGCCGGGTTTTCCTGAGATGGCCCTGCAGTGAGGCTGCAGAGCATAGTATACCACTGTACAGCATCTCTAGGGGTTGTATAACCTCTGGAACTAGGGCTACTATATCAGCCCCAGTTACAGGAGAAATCAATAAAAAAAAAAAAAGTGATATTAAATGTCCCCCAGATGTCTTGTATGACCTTATGGGGGAAACAAAGTGTTAAATGAAAAATAAAAATAAGTGTGTTCTTAAAAAATTGAAAAAAAAAGTTTCACATGTAAAAAAATCACCCTTTTATAGTAGGCGTATCCCAGGCTGTAGCGCTGGCCAATTGCAGCGCACAGCTCATATCCTGGGAGGTTTTTTTTTCTCCCAGGCTGTGAGCTGAGCGCTGCGATTGGCCAGCGCTACAGCCTGGGATACGCCTACTATAACCAAGTGTACTAGGCTCCGCCTAGTATAACCAGTCCCAGAAGATACCAGAGCCTATACCGGGCGAACGGAGCAGCGCCCAGGGATAATAGTAAGTGCTGGGAGATCCCTGGGCGCCGCTCTACATGCCAGCACACTTAGTACACATTTTGGAGCCTGATGAAAGGTCCTCTTTAACCGCTACAGGACCACCTAACGCAGGGATGCGTCCTGCGGGCAGTCCTGTAGCTCTGAGTCGACGCATCGGTGCGTCGTCTTGCGAGAGCCGAGACTTCCTGTGAACGCGCGCACGAGCGCTCGTTCACAGTGAATCGCGTCTCAGGAGTTCTGCTACAGCCTGCCAGCGATGATCCATCGCTGGCAGGCTGTAGATGCGAATTAAATCGCATCAAAGAGCTATATCAGACGCTGTTTTGTGAACAGCGTCTGATATAGCTACTACCTGGTCCTCTGGTGGTCCCATTTGCTGGGATCGACCACCAGAGGACCAGGTAACTATGTAAAGTTGCACCAAACACTACACTAACCCCCCCCCCCTCACCTATTAACCCCTTGTTAACCCCTTGATCACCCCATCTAGACCCCCTGATCACCCCACTGTCATTGATCACACCCCTTGTAAGGCTCCATTCAGACATCCATATGTGTTTTGCGGATCCGTGGATTCACGGATCCGCGGATCCTCAAAACACGGACACCGGCAATGTGCTTTCCGCATTTTGCAGATCCGCACATTGCCAGAACTATATAGAAAATGCTTTTTCTTGTCCGCAATTGCGGACAAGAATAGGACATGTTCTATATTTTTGCGGAACGGAAGTGCAGACTCAGAAACGTGGATCCGTAAATCCGGATCCGAGCGGGACAAAGTCTGTCCCCATAGAAATGAATGGGTCCACAATTCCGTTCCGCAAACAGAATTTCGGACGTGTGAATGGGGCATAAGGGTCCCTTATCACCGCCAGTTAGTTAGCTACTTGTTAGGTAGCTAGCGCCCAGCCCACCGCACCGCAGTCACTGATTTTGGCAGAGATTTTTTTATCCACATTGATCGATGCGAATGAAAAAATCTGTGCCGTTCATTTTATTTTTATTTTTTTCAGCGCAGAGGCTGAACGGAAAAAAAAAATCTCATTACCCGTATGCTCTATATAAGGAGAATCGCAGAAACTCCTAATGCTGACCATATGTGTAATGATTGCGGAGACCTTCAAATGCCAGGGCAGTATAAATACCCCACATGTGACCCCATTTTAGAAAGAAGACACCCCAAGGTATTCCGTGAGGGGTATGGCGAGTTCATGCAAAATTTTATTTTTTGTCACAAGTTAGTGGAATATGAGACTGTAAAAAAAAAAAAAAATAAATCAACTAAAAAAAACAAGCTAACTTGTGCCAAATTTATTTTTTTTTTCTGTGAACTCGCCATGCCCCTCACTGAATACCTTGGGGTGTCTTCTTTCCACAATGGGGTCACTTGTGGGGTTTTTATACTGTCCTGGCATTTTAGGGGTCCTAAAGCGTGAGAATCCAAATGCGTAAAAATGGCCTGTGAAATCCTAAAGGTACTCATTGGTTTTAGGGCCCCTTTGCGCATCTTGGCTGCAAAAAAGTGTCACACATGTGGTATCGCCGTACTCGGGAGAAGTAGGGCAATGTGTTTTGGGGTGTATTTTTATATATACCCATACTTTGTGTGAGAAATATCGCTGTAAACGACAACTTTTTAAATTTTTTTTATTCAAAGTTGTCAATTTACAGAGATACAGTCATGTGAAAAAATTAGGACACCCTTTGAAAGCATGTGGTTTTTTGTAACATTTTTAATAAATGGTTATTTCATCTCCGTTTCAACAATACAGAGAGATTAAAGTAATCCAACTAAACAAAGAAAACTGAAGAAAAGTCTTTTCAAGATCTTCTGTAAATGTCATTCTACAAAAATGCCTATTCTAACTGAGGAAAAAGATAGGACACCCTTGCCCCTAATAGCGAGTGTTACCTCCTTTGGCTGAAATAACTGCAGTGAGATGGTTCTTGTAGCCATCTACCAGTCTTCGACATCGGTCTGAGGAAATTTTACCCCACTCCTCAATGCAGAACTTTTTCAGCTGTGAGATGTTTGAGGGGTTTCTTGCACGTACAGCCCTTTTCAAGTCACCCCACAGCATCTCAATGGGATTCAAATCTGGACTTTGACTTGGCCATTCCAGGACTCTCCATTTCTTCTTTTTCAGCCAATCTTTGGTTGATTTACTAGTATGTTTTGGGTCATTGTCATGTTGCATGGTCCAGTTCCGCTTCAGCTTTAATTTTCTAACTGATGGTCTCACATGTTCTTCAAGCACCTTCTGATACACAGTAGAATTCATCGTGGATTCTATGAAGGTGAGCTGACCAGGTCCTGCTGCAGCAAAGCAGCCCCAAACCATGACACTTCCACCTCCATGCTTCACAGTTGGTATGAGGTTCTTTTCTTGGAATGCTGTGTTTGGTTTACGCCAAACATGTCCTCTGCTGTTGTGTCCAAATAATTCAATTTTGGACTCATCTGTCCAAAGAACATTATTCCAGAAGTCCTGGTTTTTGTCAACTTTATCTCTGGCAAATGTCAGTCTTGGCTCGATGTTTCTCTTGGAAAGCAAAGGTTTCCTCCTTGCACACCTCCCATGCAAGTTAAACTTGTACAGTCTCTTTCTGATTGTAGAGGCATGTACTTCTACATCAACAGTAGCCAGAGCCTGCTGTAGTTCTCGAGATGACACTTTAGGGTTTTTGGAGACCTCTTTTAGCATCTTGCGGTCTGCTCTTGGGGTGAACTTGCTGGGGCGACCAGTCCTGGGCATGTTGGCAGTTGTTTTGAAAGCCCTCCACTTGTAGACTATCTTCCGGACAGTGGAATGGCTGATTTCAAAATCTTTTGAGATCTTTTTAAATCCCTTCCCAGACTCATAGGCTGCTACAATCTTTTTCTGAAGTCCTCTGACAGCTCTTTTGCTCTCACCATGGTGCTCACTCTCACTTCAACAGTCAGGAGCACACCAAACTAAATGTCTGAGGTTTAAATAGGGCAAGCCTCATTCAACATGCAGAGTAACGATCTACTAATTATGTGCACCTGGTGTGATATACCTGTGTGAGATCTGAGCCAATTTAAGAGGGAATACATGTGAGGGTGTCCTATCTTTTTCCTCAGTTAGAATAGGCATTTTTGTAGAATGACATTTACAGAAGATCTTGAAAAGACTTTTCTTCAGTTTTCTTTGTTTAGTTGGATTACTTTAATCTCTCTGTATTGTTGAAACGGAGATGAAATAACCATTTATTAAAAATGTTACAAAAAACCACATGCTTTCAAAGGGTGTCCTAATTTTTTCACATGACTGTATTTCTCTCACCCAGCAAGGGTATATGTAAAAATACACCCCAAAACACATTGCCCTACTTCTCCTGAGTACGGCAAAACCACATGTGTGACACTTTTTTGCAGCCAAGATGCGCAAAGGGGCCCAAATTCTAATGAGTACCTTTTAGGAGGGCATTTTTACGCATTTTTCTTCTCACGCTTTAGGGCCCCTAAAATGCCAGGGCAGTATAAATACCCCACAAGTGACCCCATTTTGGAAAGAAGACACCCCAAGGTATTCGCTGAGGGGCATAATGAGTCCATGAAAATTTAAACTTTTTGTCAAAAGTTAGCGGAAAGGGAGACTTTGTGAGAAAAAACTATAAAAAATCAATTTCCACTAACTTGTGCCAAAAAAAAAAATCTTCTATGAACTCGCCATGCCACTCATGGAATACCTTGGGGTGTCTTCTTTCCAAAATGGGGTCACATGTGGGGTATTTATACTGCCCTGGCATTTTAGGGGCCCTAAAGCGTGAGAAGAAAAATGCGTAAAAATGCCCTCCTAAAAGGTACTCATTGGAATTTGGGCCCCTTTGCGCATCTTGGCTGCAAAAAAGTGTCACACATGTGGTATCGCCATACTCAGGAGAAGTATAGAAATGTGTTTTGGGGTGTATTTTTACATATACCCATGCTGGGTGAGAGAAATATCTCTGTAAATTGACAACTTTGAATAAAAAATTTAAAAAGTTGTCGTTTACAGCGATATTTCTCACACGCAGCATGGGTATATGTAAAAATACACCCCAAAGCACATTGCCCTACTTCTCCTGAGTACGGCGATACCACATGAGTGACACTTTTTTGCAGCCTGGGTGCGCAAAGGGGCCCTAAAACCAATGAGTACCTTTAGGATTTCACAGGGCATTTTTGCGCATTTGGATTCCAGACTTCTTCTCACGCTTTAGGGGCCCCAAAAATGCAAGGTCAGTATAAATACCCCACATGTGACCCCATTTTGGAAAGAAGACACCCCAAGGTATTCCGTGAGGGGCATGGCGAGTTCACAGAATTTTTATTTTTTGGCACAAG
Source organism: Bufotes viridis (assembly GCA_033119425.1). Taxonomy (NCBI): domain Eukaryota; kingdom Metazoa; phylum Chordata; class Amphibia; order Anura; family Bufonidae; genus Bufotes; species Bufotes viridis. The sequence continues at coordinate 112,520,577 of CM065593.1, read as the reverse complement.
TTAGCGGAAATTGATATATATATTTTTATTTTTATTTTGTTTTTTACAAAGTCTCATATTCCACTAACTTGTGACAAAAAAAAAATCTTATATGAACTCGCCATGCCCCTCATGGAATACCTTGGGGTGTCTTCTTTCCAAAATAGGGTCACATGTGGGGTATTTATACTGCCCTGGCATTTTAGGGGCCCCTAAAGCGTGAGAATAAGTCTGGAATCCAAATGCGTAAAAATTCCCTGTGAAATCCTAAAGGTACTCATTGGTTTTAGGGCCCCTTTGCGCACCCAGGCTGCAAAACTGTGGCACACATGTGGTATCACCGTACTCAGGAGAAGTAGGGCAATGTGTTTTGGGGTGTATTTTTATATATACCCATACTTTGTGTGAAAAATATCTCTGTAAACGACATCTTTTAAAAAAAATTATACAAAGTTGACAATTTACAGAGATATTTCTCTCACCCAACATGGGTATATGTAAAAATACACCCCAAAACACATTGCCCTACTTCTCCTGAGTACGGCGATACCACATAAGTGACACTTTTTTGCAGCCTGGGTGCGCAAAGGGGCCCACATTCCAACGAGTACCTTTAGGTTTTACATGGCGGCTCACAATTTAGCCCCACCCAAAATGCCAGAACAGTAAACACACCCCACAAATGACCCCATTTCGGAAAGTAGACACCCCGAGGTATTCACTGAGGGGCATAGTGAGTCCGTCTGAGATTTTTTTTTTTTTTTGCCAGAAGTTAGCAGAAATTGAAACTTTTTTTTTTTTTTTCTCAGAAAGTGTCATTTTCCGCTAACTTGTGAAAAAAAATGAAATGATACATGAACTCACCATGCCCCTCCGCGAATACTTTGGGGTGTCTTCATTCTAAAATGGTGTCATTTGGGGGGTATTTATACTATCCTGGCATTCTAGCACCTGAAGAAACATGACAGGTGCTCAGAAAGTCAGAGCTGCTTCAAGATGCCGAAATTCACTTTTTTGCACCATAGTTTGTAAACGCTATAACTTTTACCCAAACCAATAAATATACACTTATTGGATTTTTTTTTTTATCAAAAACATGTAGAACAATAAATTTAGAGAAAAATTTATATAGAAATTTAGTTTTTTAAAAAAAAATTTACAACAGAAAGTGAAAAATGTCATTTTTTTGCAAAAATGTCATTAAATTTGTATTAATGGCAAAAAAGTAAAAATGTCAGCAACAATGAAATACCACCAAATGAAAGCTCTATTATTGAGAAGAAAAGAAGGCAAAATTAATTTGGGTGGTAAGTTGTATGATGGAGCAATAAACGGTGAAAGTAGTGTAGTGCGGAAGGTAAAAAGTGGCCTGGTCATTAAGGGTGTTTAAACTTTATTGGTTGTGCATCAGTGCATTCTATGTCTTCCACCACTGGGGAAGGGCTAGGTGGATTCCCTTGGGAAACCCTTCCAGCAGAGTCTTCAAACAGCATAAGAGACTGCTGCATAACTTGAGGCTCAGACAGTTTCCCTGGTATGCATGGGGGTGATGTGTCAGACTGATGGGCTTGGTTTTCAGGCGCCACCTGTGCGCTTTCTGCAGAAGACTGGGTGGGAGATAATGTTGAGAACGTGCTGGATCCACTGTCGGCCACCCAATTGACTAGCGCCTGTACCTGCTCAGGCCTTACCATCCTTAGAACGGCATTGGGCCCCACCAAATATCGCTGTAAATTCTGGAGGGTACTGGAACCTGAGGTAATTCGTTCACTAGGACGTGTGGCTGTGTCAGAATGGTCACGTCCTCTCCCAGCACCAGAGGATACACTAATACCACCACGACCGTGTCGCGTACTAGATTTTTTCCTCATTGTTACCATTCACCAAGCACCACAATAAGAAAAAAAATATTTGGCCCAATGTATTGATTTCAAATTCAGGCCTTTTTTTTACAGCACCTAAAACTATCTGCCTATTTATTTATGTACATTATTACACTAATCCAGGCACAGCAGTAACCACTGATTTAGGGGAATATCTCATTTAGGGCTAGTATTTAGGCCCTGGATGAAAGGTATCCTTTTATGGACAGATTTAAACTAGGCCTGCAACAGCTGGAACAAAAGATTCAGGGTATTGCGATTTTGGCAATTGAATTTCACCCCAGAACAAAATCTATAATTTGCAGGACACTATGAAACTTGGCCAGCCACAGCTGAAACCACTGATTTATGGTATTGCTATTTTGGCAGGTGAATTTCACCCCAGAACAAAATATACCCTGTTACAGACAGATTAAAACTAGCCCTGCATCAGCTGGAACACCAGGTTCAGGGTATTGCTATTTTGGATTTCACCCTAGAACAAAATATATGTTTTGGCAGACACTATTATAGTTTGCAACCCAGAGCTGAAACCACTGATTTATGGTATTGCTATTTTGGCAATTGAATTTCACCCCAGAACAAAATGTATGTTTTGGCGGACACTATTGTAGTCTGCCAGCCAGTGCTGGGACACCAGATGTATGGTATTGCTATTTTGGCAATTGAATTGCACCCCAGAACAAAATATATGTTTTGGCAGACACTATTATAGTTTGCCAGTTACAGGGTAAGCCACAAATTTATGGTATTGCTATTTTGGCAATTGAATTTCACGCCAGAACAAAATATACCCTGTTACGGACAGAATTAAACTAGCCCTGCAACAGCTGGAACACCAGATTCAGGGTTTTGCTATTTTGGCAATTGAATTTCACCCCAGAACAAAATATATCCTTTGCAGGACACTATGAAACTTGTCAAGCCACATCTGAAACCACTGATTTATGGTATTGCTATTTTGGCAGTTGAATTTCACCCCAGAACAAAATATATCCTGTTACGGACAGATTATGAATCTTGGCCCTGCAACAGCTGGGACACCAGATTCAGGGTATTGCTATTTTGGCAATTGAATTTCACCCCAGAACAAAATATATGTTTTGGCAGGACACTATTATACTTTGCCAGCCAGAGCTGAAACCACTGATTTATGGTATTGCTATTTTGGCAATTGAATTTCACCCCAGAACAAAATATATGTTTTGGCGGACACTATTGTAATCTTGGCCAGCCACAGCTGGGACACCAGATTTAGGGTATTGCTATTTTGGCAATTGAATTTCACCCCAGAACAAAATATATGTTTTGGCGGACACTATTATAGTTTGCCAGCTACAGCTGAAGCCACTAATTTATGGTATTGCTATTTTGGCAATTGAATTTCACCCCAGAACAAAATATATCCTGTTACGGACAGAATTAAACTAGGCCTGCAACAGCTGGAACACCAGATTCAGGGTATTGCTATTTTGGCAATTGAATTTCACCCCAGAACAAAATATATGTTTTGCAGGACACTATGAAACTTTGCCAGCCACAGCTGAAACCACTGATTTATGGTATTGCTATTTTGGCAATTGAATTTCACCCCAGAACAAAATATATGTTTTGGCGGACACTATTATAGTTTGCCAGCCACAGCTGGGACACCAGATTTAGGGTATTGCTATTTTGGCAGTTGAATTTCACCCCAGAACAAAATATATGTTTTGGCGGACACTATTATAGCTTTGCCAGCCACAGCTGAAACCACTGATTTATGGTATTGCTATTTTGGCAGTTGAATTTCACCCCAGAACAAAATATATGTTTTGGCGGACACTATTAAACTTGGCCTGCAACAGCTGGGACACCAGATTCAGGGTATTGCTATTTTGGCAATTGAATTTCACCCCAGAACAAAATATATGTTTTGGCGGACACTATTATACTTTGCCAGCCACAGCTGAAACCACTGATTTATGGTATTGCTATTTTGGCAATTGAATTTCACCCCAGAACAAAATATATGTTTTGGCGGACACTATTATAGTTTGCCAGCCAGAGCTGAAACCACTGATTTATGGTATTGCTATTTTGGCAATTGAATTTCACCCCAGAACAAAATATATGTTTTGGCGGACACTATTATAGCTTTGCCAGCCACAGCTGAGACACCAGATTTATGGTATTGCTATTTTGGCAATTGAATTTCACCCCAGAACAAAATATATGCTTTTGCAGGACACTATGAAACTTGGCCAGCCACAGCTGAAACCACTAGATTTATGGTATTGCTATTTTGGCAATTGAATTTCACCCCAGAACAAAATATATGTTTTGCGGACACTATTATAGTTTGCCAGCCAGCAGCTGAAACCACTGATTTATGGTATTGCTATTTTGGCAATTGAATTTCACCCCAGAACAAAATATATGTTTTGGCGGACACTATTATAGTCTTGCCAGCCACAGCTGGAACACCAGATTCATGGTATTGCTATTTTGGCAATTGAATTTCACCCCAGAACAAAATATATGTTTTGGCGGACACTATTATAGTTTGCCAGCCAGAGCTGAAACCACTGATTTATGGTATTGCTATTTTGGCAATTGAATTTGACCCCAGAACAAAATATATGTTTTAGCGGACACTATTATAGTTTGCCAGCCACAGCTGTGATACCAGATTTATGGTATTGCTATTTTGGCAATTGAATTTCACACCAGAACAAAATATATGTTTTAGCGGACACTATTATAGTTTGCCAGCCAGAGCTGAAACCACTGATTTATGGTATTGCTATTTTGGCAATTGAATTTCACCCCTGAACAAAATATATGTTTTAGCGGACACTATTATAGTTTGCCAGCCACAGCTGTGACACCAGATTTATAATATTGCTATTTTGGCAATTGAATTTCACCCCAGAACAAAATATATGCTTTGGCAGGACACTATGAAACTTGTCCAGCCACAGCTGAAACCACTGATTTATGGTATTGCTATTTTGGCAATTGAATTTCACCCCAGAACAAAATATACCCTGTTACGGACAGATGTAAACTAGACCTGCAACAGCTGGAACACCAGATTCAGGGTATTGCTATTTTGGCAATTGAATTTCACCCCAGAACAAATTATATGTTTTGGCGGACACTAATATAGTTTGCCAGCCAGTGCTGGGACACCAGATTTAGGGAATTGCTATTTTGGCAGTTGAATTTTGAATTTCACCCCAGAACAAAATATATGTTTTGGCAGACACTATTATAATTTGCCAGCCACAGCTGAAACCACTGATTTATGGTATTGCTATTTTGGCAGTTGAATTTCACCCCAGAACAAAATATACCCTGTTACGGACAGATTTAAACTAGGCCTGCAACAGCTGGAACACCATATTCAGGGTATTGCCATTTTGGCAATTGAATTTCACCCCAGAACAAAATATATAATTTGCAGGACACTATGAAACTTGGCCAGCCACAGCTGAAACCACAGATTTACGGAATTGCTATTTTGGCAATTGAATTTCACCCCAGAACAAAATATATGTTTTGGCGGACACTATTATAGTTTGCCAGCCAGAGCTGAAACCACTGATTTATGCTATTGCTATTTTTATATTGAATTTCACCCCAGAACAAAATATATGTTTTGGCGGACACTATTATAGTTTGCCAGCCACAGCTGAAACCACTGATTTATGGTATTGCTATTTTGAATTGAATTTCACCCCAGAACAAAAATATATGTTTTGGCGGACACTATTATAGTTTGCCAGCCACAGCTGTGACACCAGATTTATGTTATTGCTATTTTGGCAATTTAATTTCTCCCCAGAACAAAATATATGTTTTGGCGGACACTATTATAGTTTGCCAGCCAGAGCTGAAACCTCTGATTTATGCTATTGCTATTTTTCTATTGAATTTCACCCCAGAACAAAATATATTTTTTGGCGGACACTATTTTAGTTTGCCAGCCAGAGCTGAAACCACTGATTTATGGTATTGCTATTTTGGCAATTGAATTTCACCCCAGAACAAAATATATGTTTTGGCGGACACTATTATAGTTTGCCAGCCACAGCTGTGACACCAGATTTATGTTATTGCTATTTTGGCAATTTAATTTCACCCCAGAACAAAATATATGTTTTGGCGGACACTATTATAGTTTTCCAGCCAGAGCTGAAACCACTGATTTATGGTATTGCTATTTTGGCAATTGAATTTCACCCCAGAACAAAATATATGTTTTGCGGACACTATTATAGCTTGCCAGCCACAGCTGAAACCACTGATTTATGGTATTGCTATTTTGGCAATTGAATTTCACCCCAGAACAAAATATATGTTTTGGCGGACACTATTATAGTTTGCCAGCCACAGCTGTGACACCAGATTTATGTTATTGCTATTTTGGCAATTTAATTTCACCCCAGAACAAAATATATGTTTTGGCGGACACTATTATAGTTTTCCATGCAGAGCTGAAACCACTGATTTATGGTATTGCCATTTTGGCAATTGAATTTCACACCATAACAAAATATATAATTTGCAGGACACTATGAAACTTGGCCAGCCACAGCTGAAACCACAGATTTACGGTATTGCTATTTTGGCAATTGAATTTCACCCCAGAACAAAATATATGTTTTGGCGGACACTATTATAGTTTGCCAGCCACAGCTGAAACCACTGATTTATGGTATTGCTATTTTGCTATTGAATTTCACCCCAGAACAAAATATATTTTTTGGCGGACACTATTTTAGTTTGCCAGCCAGAGCTGAAACCACTGATTTATGGTATTGCTATTTTGGCAATTGAATTTCACCCCAGAAAAAAAATATATGTTTTGGCGGACACTATTATAGTTTGCCAGCCCCAGCTGTGACACCAGATTTATGCTATTGCTATTATGGCAATTTAATTTCACCCCAGAACAAAATATATGTTTTGGCGGACACTATTATAGTTTGCCAGGCAGAGCTGAAACCACTGATTTATGGTATTGCCATTTTGGCAATTGAATTTCACCCCAGAACAAAATATATGTTTTTGCGGACACTATTATAGTTTGCCAGCCACAGCTGTGACACCAGATTTATGGTATTGCTATTGTGGCAATTGAATTTCACCCCAGAACAAAATATATGTTTTGGCGGACACTATTATAGTTTGCTATCCAGTGCTTGGACACCAGATTTAGGGGATTGCTATTTTGACAATTGAATTTCACCACAGAAAATAATCTATCCTTTGCCAAACAGCAGACAGTATTATACTTGACTAGCCAAAGCTGGAACACCAGATTTAGGGGATTGGTATTTTGGCAATTGTATTTAACCCCTTAATAAAATATAGAAATTGATATCCTGAGTTTCTAGGGGTGACAATTAGCACAGCCAAGCCCCTGATGTAGGATATAGCAAAAAAAACTAGTATTGATGGACTTGGTGGCAGCTTGTTCTTGTGCAACACAAGTAACAAAATGGCCGCCGATCACCCCAGAAAATAAGTGACAGAAAAATGCTCTGTGCAGCCTAAAAACCAGTTAGCAAGTAACTAGCAGAATTTCAATCATTCACAGCTGTAGATCGATCACTTCATTAGGTGCTTTTGCAGACTTTTCCCTGCCTAATCTCGCCCTCACAGCAGCTGCGTCCTCTCCCTACACTAATCAGAGCAGTGTGACGTGTGGCGCTACGTGACTCCAGCTTAAATAGAGGCTGTGTCACATGCTGCACTTGGCCAATCACAGCCATGCCATTAGTAGGCATGGCTGTGATGGGCTCTTAGGGCAAGAATTAAAACGCTAGCTGATTTGCTGCTGTGCAGCCCTTAAGAAAGCGTGAAGAAATCGCCGAACAACGAACCCGAACTTTTTTGAAAATGTTCGGGTCCGAGTCCGTGGTCCGAACACCCCAAAATTCTGTACTAGTTGGAAGATATCAGACATCTTTTCTAATAATAGACCAGCCATTGGATGATAATAGTCATGGTTGTCTATTGCAGTGTTTCCCAACCAGTGTGCCTCCAGCTGTTGCAAAACTACAACTCCCAGCATGCCTGAACAGCCAAAGGCTGTCCGGGTATGCTGGGAGTTGTAGTTTTGCAACATCCGGAGGCACACTGGTTGAGAAACACTGGTCTATTGAATAGATATAGTGCCTTGCAAAAGTATTCACCCCCTTGACTTTTTTCATATTTTGATGCCGCACAACCTGGAATTAACATGAATTGTTTGAGGATTTGCATCATTTAATTTACAGAACATTCCCACAACTTTAAAGATGTTTTTTTTTTTTTTTTTTTTGAAGCAAACAACAAGGACAAAATAACAGAAAAGGTCAATGTGCATAACTATTCACCCCCTTAAATTTAATACTTTGTAGAGCCACCTTTTGCGGCAATCTCAGCTCCATGTGGCTTTGGATAAGTCTCTATGAACTTGCCACATCTTAGCACTGGGATTTTTGCCCATTCCTCCTTGCAGAACTGCTCTAGCTCCTTCAAGTTAGATGGTTTGCGCTTGTGAACAGTAATCTTTAAGTCTGACCACAGATTTTCTATTGGATTGAGATCTGGGCTTTGACTAGGCCATTCCCACACATTTACATGTTTCCCCTTAAACCACTAAAGTGTTGCTTTAGCGGTGTGTTTGGGGTCAATGTCCTGCTGGAAGGTGAACCTCCGTCCTAGCCTCAAATCACGCACAGATTTGTACAGGTTTTGCTAAAAAATATCCCTGTATTTAGCACATCCATCTTTCCCTGAACTCTGACCAGTTTCCCAGTCCAGGCTGCTGAAAAACATCCACACAGCATGATGCTGCCACTACCATGTTTCACTGTGGGGATGGTGTTCTTTGGATGATGTATTAGGTTTGCACCAGACATAGCGTTTTCTTTGATGACCGAAAAGTTAAATTTTAGTCTCATCAGACCAGAGCACCTTCTTCCATAGATTTTGGGAGTCTCCCACATGCCTTTTCATAAACTTACAATGTGCCTTTTTGTTTTTAGCTGAAAGTAATGGCTTTCTTCTCGCCACTCTGCCATAAAGCCCAACTCTATGGAGCGTACGGCTTATTGTCGTCCTATGTACAGATACTCCAGTCTTTGCTGTGGTACTCTGCAACTCCTCCAGGTTTATCTTTGGTCTCTGTGCTGCCTCTCTGATTAATGCCCTCCTTGCTCGGTCCGTGAGTTTTGGTGGGTAATTTTAATGCCGGATCCGGCACTAATACATTTCAATGCGGCAAATGTTCCGGAAATTTGGACGGAGAAAATACCGCAGCATGCTGCGGTATTTTCTCGGGCTAAAAAACGTAAGAGGGACTGAACTGATGCATCCTGAACAGAATGCTTTCCATTCAGAATGCATTAGGATTAAACTGATCAGAAAAACGCAAGTGTGAAAGTACACGAAGGGGTAGGCAACTGCCCTATTGGTTGCTAGGGATGTTGATAAGTGCCGATATTCCAGATAAATTTGCAATTAGAATATTCGCGATCAACACTATTTGCGAATACAAATATATAGCACTATATTTAGAGTTGAGCGAAGACCTGGATGTTCGGGTTCGAGAAGTTCAGCCGAACTTCCCGAAAATGTTCGGGTTCGGAATCCGAACTCGACCCGAACTTCACCCCGAACCCGAACCCCATTGAAGTCAATAGGGACCCGAACTTTTGGGCACTAAAAAGGCTGCAAAATAGCCCAGGAAAGGGCTAGAGGGCTGCAAAAGGAAGCAAAATGTAGGTAAATCCCTTGCAAATGTGGATAAAGGGAAATGACTTAAAATAAAATAAATAAAAATTAACCAATATCAATTGGCAACTTGGGGGAGGAGGAGGTGGAATAGGAGGTAGGGGGGTATCAGGTGGGAATGCTATGGGAGTTGATTTTCTCATCACAGACAAAAAGGATTTATGTCTGCCTGCAGTGCCACAGGCCTCATTCACAGACTCAGGGGGATGGCACCCACAAAGAGGAGAGCGGTCCCGTATCAGCAACACAGGCCTCAGGTCAACCTGCAATGGAAAAGGCCATTATCCTTCATGTAGGCCCCTGGCACACAGACAGAAGAGAGGCAATTTGACAGTAAAAATAGTTTAATGTCTCTCACCCAGACAGCAAGCAATTAAACGAAATATAGGCCACTGACACCCAGACAATGGGGTGGTCATTAGACAGTAAAAAGTGCTAAATGTCTGCCACCAAGACAGCAATCAAGTACGTGAAAGTTAGGCCCTTGACACCCAGACAGAGGAGAGAGGTCCCATAGCAGCAAAAGAGACATCATGTCACCCACTAATGGAGAAGGCCACTTTTAGTTATTTAGGCCCCAGCACCCGGACAAAGGAGAGAGGTCCCAAAGCAGAGAATCAGGCTTCATGTCACCCACCAATGGAGAAGGCCTTTCAGATTTTTAGGCCCCTGGCACCCAGATGGAGGAGAGGTTAATTCAACTTTGGTTTGCCCCGCAAAATAATGGTAAAATTAATAAAAGAGGATTCAATAAAGAAGTGCCCTGGACTGCACCTCCAAGGCATAAATGGCTAGCTCTGGCCACGTGGACAATTTGGAGACCCAGAAGTTAAATGGGGCCAAACCATCAGTCAGTACGTGGAGGGGTGTGCACACGTACTGTTCCACCATGTTAGTGAAATTCTGCCTCCTGCTAACACATTCCGTATCAGGTGGTGGTGCAGTTAGCTGTGGCATGGTAACAAAACTTTTCCACATCTCTGCCATGCGAACCCTGCCCTCAGAGGAGCTGGCCATGACACAACTGCGTTGGCGACCTCTCGATCCTCCTCTACCTTCTCCTTGGGCTTCCACTTGTTCCCCTGTGACATTTGGGAATGTTTTCAGTAGCGCGTCTACCAACGTGCGCTTGTACTCGCGCATTTTCCTATAACGCTCCAGTGCAGGAAGTAAGGTGGGCACATTATCTTTGTACCGGGGATCCAGCAGGGTGGCAACCCAGTAGTCCACACACGTTAAAATGTGGGCAACTCTGCTGTCGTTGTGCAGGCACTGCAGCATGTAGTCGCTCATGTGTGCCAGGCTGCCCAGAGGTAAGGACAAGCTGTCCTCTGTGGGAGGCGTATCGTCATCGTCCTACGTTTCCCTCCAGCCCCCCACGAATGATGGGCACGATCTACATTGGGTGCCAGCCCGCTGTGAACATGCTCCTTCTCCTCCACCTCATCCTCGTCCTCCAGTAGTGGGCACAGGCTGGCCACATTTGTACCTGGCCTCTGCTTTTGCAAAAAACCTTCCTCTGAGCCACTTCTAAGAGACTGGCCAGAAAGTGCTAAAAATGACCCCTCTTCCTCCTCCTTCCCCTCCTGGGCCACCTCCTCTTCCATCATCGCCCTAAGTGTTTTCTCAAGGAGACATAGAAGTGGTATTGTAACACTGATAATGGCGTCATCGCCACTGGCCATGTTGGTGGAGTACTCGAAACAGCGCAACAGGGCACTCAGGTCTCGCATGAAGGCCCAGTCATTGGTGGTGAAGTGGTGCTGTTCCGCAGTGCGACTGACCCGTGCATGCTGCAGCTGAAACTCCACTATGGCCTGCTGCTGCTCGCACAGTCTTTCCAGCATGTGCAAGGTGGAGTTCCACCTAGTGGGCACGTCGCATATGAGGCGGTGAGCGGGAAGGCCAAAGTTACGCTGAAGCGCAGACAGGCGAGCAGCGGAAGGGTGTGAACGCCGGAAGCGCGCACAGACGGCTCACACTTTATGCAGCAGCTCTGACATGTCGGGGTAGTTGTGAATGAACTTCTGCACCACCAAATTCAGCACATGCACCAGGCAAGGGATGTGCGTCAAACCGGCTAGTCCCAGAGCTGCGATGAGATTTCGCCCATTATCGCACACCAACAGGCCGGGCTTAAGGCCCACCAGCAGAAACCACTCGTCGGTCTGTTGTTCAATACCCCGCCACAACTCCTGCGCGGTATGGGGCCTGTCCCCCAAACATATGGGTTTCAGAACGGCCTGCTGACGTTTACCCCGGGCTGTGCTGAAGTTGGCTGACTGGATGAGCAGGTGGAAGAAGAGGAGGAGGAAGCCGAGTAGGAGGAGGAGGCTACAGGAGGCAAAGAATGATGCCCTGCGATCCTTGGCGGCGGAAGGACGTGCGCCAAAGAACTCTCCGCCTGGGGCCAAGCCGCCACTACATTTACCCAGTGTGCAGTTAGGGAGATATAGCGTCCCTGGCCGGGCTTACTGGTCCACGTATCTGTGGTTAGGTGGACCTTGCCACAGATGGCGTTGCACAGTGCACACTTGATTTTATCGGATACTTGGTTGTGCAGGGAAGGAACGGCTGTCTTGGAGAAGTAGTGGTGGCTGGGAACAACATACTGTGGGACAGCCATCGCCATCAGCTGTTTGAAGCTGTCTGTGTCCACCAGCCTGAATGACAGCACTTCAAAGGCCAGTAGTTTAGAAATGCTGGCATTCAGGCCCAGGGCTCGAGGGTGGCTAGGTGGGAATTTACGCTTTCTCTCCAAGGTTTGTGAGATGGAGAGCTGAATGCTGCCGTGTGACATGGTGGAGATGCTTGGTGACGGAGGTGGTGGTGTTGGTGGCACATCCTCTGTTTGTTGGGCGGCAGGTGCCAACATTTCTCCTGAGACGGAGGAAGAGGCCGAGGCAGCAAAAGAAGAGGGAGCAGAGGGAGCCTGAGTGAGTTCCTTGCTTTTAAGGTGTTTACTCCACTGCAGTTCATGCTTTGCATGTAGGTGCCTGGTCATGCAGGTTGTGCTAAGGTTCAGAACGTTAATGCCTCGTTTCAGGCTCTGATGGCACAGCGTGCAAACCATTCGGGTCTTGCTGTCAGCACATTGTTTAAAGAAGTGCCATGCCAGGGAGCTCCTTGAAGCTGCCTTTGGGGTGCTTGGCCAGTAGCAGGCGAACTCTCTTGGCGGCGGCTGTTCTGCTTTTGCCCCCTGCTCCCTCATTTGCTACGCTGTTGGCTTGGTCTCACCACTGCCTCTTCCTCTGAACTATGAAAGTCAGTGGCACGACCTTCATTCCATGTGGGCACTAGGACCTCATCGTCCCTGCATCGTCTTCCACACAGTCTTCCTCCGAGACCTCTTGTTTGGTCTGTACACTGCAGAAAGACGCAGCAGTTGGCAACTGTGATTCGTCATCATCAGAGACGTGCGGACTCCGATGAGGTGGGATACCCATGTCCTAATCATCAGGAAACATCAGTGGTTGTGCATCAGTGCATTCTATGTCTTCCACCACTGGGGAAGGGCTAGGTGGATTCCCTTGGGAAACCCTGCCAGCAGAGTCTTCAAACAGCATAAGAGACTGCTGCAGAACTTGAGGCTCAGACAGTTTCCCTGATATGCATGGGGGTGATGTGACAGACTGATGGGCTTAGTTTTCAGGCGCCACCTGTGCGCTTTCTGCTGAAGACTGGGTGGGAAAAAATGTTGTGAACATGCTGGATCCACTGTCGGCCACCCAATTGACTAGCGCCAGTACTTGCTCATGCCTTACCATCCTTAGAACGGCATTGGGCCCCACCAAATATCGCTGTAAATTCTGGCGGGTACTGGAACCTGAGGAAGTTGGTTCACTAGGACGTGTGGCTATGGCAGAACGGCCACGTCCTCTTCCAGCACCAGAGGGTCCACTAACAACACCACAACCATGTCCGCGTCCGCGTCCCTTACTAGATGTTTTCCTCATTGCTACTGTTCACCACAATAATAAAAAAATTATTTGGCCCAATGTATTGATTTCAAATTCAGGCCTTTTTTTACAGGCACCTAACACTATCTGGCTATCTATTTATGTACCGTATTACAATAATCCAGGCACAGCAGTAACCACAGATTTATGGGAATATCAATTGTAGGCGTAGTATTTAGGACCTGGATGAAAGGTATATAAGATTATGTTTTCAGCACTTGCATTTTAACAATTACTGTAATATACCCTTTAACGGAAAGAAATACACTTGGAGATGCACGCTGAGTGTAATATACCCTTTTAAAGGACAGATTTACACTTGGCCTGCAATAGCTGGAACACCAGATTTATGGTATTTCTACTTTTGCAACTAAATTTCACCCCAGAGAAAAAATATAATCCTTTGCCGGACACTATTGAACTTGGCCAGCCACTGCTGGGACACCAGATTTACAGTATTGTTATTTTGGAAATTGAATTTTACCCCAGAACCAAAAATATCCTTTTCCGGACACTATTAAACTTGGCCAGCCACAGCTGAAACCATTGATTTATGGTATTGCTATTTTGGCAATTGAATTTAACCCCAGAAAAAAATACATCCTTTGCCAGACACTATTAAACTTGGCCAGCCACAGCTTAAACCATTGATTTATGGTATTGCCATTTTGGCAATTTAATTTCACCCCAGAACAAAATCTATCCTTTGCCGGACACTATTTAACTTGGCTAGCCACTGCTGGGACACCAGATTTAGAGGATTGCAATTTTAGCAATTGAATTTCACCCCAGAAAATTATCTATCCTTTGCCGGACACTATTTACCACTTCAGCCCCCCTAGCTAAACACCCTTAATGACCAGACTACCTTTTACAATTCTGCACTACACTACTTTCACGGTTTATTGCTCGGTCATACAACTAACCACCCAAATGAATTTTTCATCTTTTTCTTTTCACTAATAGAGCTTTCATTTGGTGGTATTTCATTGTTGTTGACATTTTAACTTTTTTTTTATATTAATAAAAAATGACAGAAATTTTTGCAAAAAAAAATAAAAAATCACATTTTTCGCTTTCGGTTGTAAATTTGTTTTTATTTTTAAAAACTACATTTCTATATACATTTTTCTCTAAATTTATTGTTGTACATGTCTTTGATAAAAAAAAATGCAATAAGCTTATATTTATTGGTTTGGGTAAAAGTTATAGCGTTTACAATCTATGGTGCAAAAAAGTGGATTTCCGAATTTTGAAGCAGCTCTGACTTTCTGAGCACCTGTCATGTTTCTTCAGGTGCTAGAATGCCAGGATAGTATAAATACCCCCCAAATGACACCATTTTAGAAAGAAGACACCCCAAAGTATTTGCGGAGGAGCATGGTGAGTTCATGTATGATTTCATTTTTTTTCACAAGTTAGCGGAAAATGACACTTTCTGAGGAAAATAAAAAATAATAAAGTTTCCATTTCTGCTAACTTCTGGCAAAAAAAAAAAATCTTCCACGGACTCGCTATGCCCCTCAGTAAATACCTTGGGGTGTATACTTTCCGAAATGGGGTCATTTGTGGGGTGTGTTTATTGTTCTGGCATTTTGGGCAGGGCTAAATTGTGAGCAACCCTGTAATGCCTAAAGGTACTCGTTGGACTTTACGCCCCTTTACGCACCTAGGTTGCAAAAAAGTGGCACACATGTGGTATCGCGGTACTCTGAAGAAGTATGGCAATGTGTTTTGGGGTGTATTTTTACATATACCCATGATGGGTGTGAGAAATATCTCTGTAAATGACAAATTAAAAAAAAGTATACACGGTTGTCAATTTATAGAGATATCTCTCTCACCCAGCATGGTTATATGTAAAAATACACCCCAAAACACATTGCCCTATTTCTCCTGAGTACGGCGATACCACATGAGTGACACCTTTTTGCAGCCAAGATGCGCAAAGGGGCCCAAATTCCAATGAGTAACTTTAGGATTTCACAGGGCATTTTTACGCATTTGGATTCCAAACTACTTCTCACGCATTAGGGGCCCCTAAAATGCCAGGGCAGTATAAATACCCCACAAGTGACCCCATTTTAGAAAGAAGACACCCAAAGTTATTCCGTGAGGGGTATGGTGAGTTCATGTAAAATTTTATTTTTTGTCACAAGTTAGTGGAATATGAGACTTTGTAAGAAAAAAAAAATAATCTCAAAAATGTATACAAAGTTGTCAATTTACAGAGATATTTCTCACACCCAGCATGGGTATATGTAAAAATATACCCCAAAACACATTGCCCTACTTCTTATGAGTATAGCGATACCACATGTGTGACACTTTTTTGCAGCCAAGATGCGCAAAGGGGCCCTAATTCCAATGAGTACCTTTTAGAAGGGCATTTTTACGCATTTGGATTCCAGACTTCTTCTCACGCTTTAGGGCCCCTAAAATGCCAGGGCAGTATAAATACCCCACATGTGACCCCATTTTGGAAAGAAGACACCCCAAGGTATTCCATAATGGGTATGGCGAGTTCATAGAAGATTTTTTTTTTGGCACAAGTTAGTGGAAATTGACTTTTTTTTTTTCTCACAAAGTCTCCCTTTCCGCTAATTTGTGACAAAAAGTTCAATCTTTCATGGACTCAATATGCCCCTCAGCAAATATCTTGGGGTGTCTTCTTTCCAAAATGGGGTCACATGTTAGGTGTTTGTACTGCCCTGGAATTTGAGGGTCTCTGCAATCATTACATGTATGTCCAACATTAGGAGTTTCTGCTATTCTCCTTATATTGAGCATACATGTAATGAGATCTTTTTTTTCCGTTCAGCCCCTGGGCTAAAAAAAAAAAATGAACCACACAGATTTCTTCATTCGCATCAATCAATGTGGATTAAAAAATCTCTGTCAAAAAATGTGCAAAAAAAAAAAAAGAGGGAAAAGGAGTGCTTTCGAAGTAAAGCCCCATTCACACGTCCGCAAAAATGTCCGCATCTATTCCGTAATAGATGCAGAGCCATTCAGTGTGAATGGGGCCAGAAGTGATGCGGAGAGCACACTATGTGCTCTCCTCATCAGCATTTGCGTAGCTGCGGCCGCGAACTTCCGCGTTTCGGCCCCAAAACATCCGTCAGCTCTGCAAAAGATAGAGCGTGTCCCATTCTTGTCCGCAATTGCGGACAAGAAAAGGCATTTTCTATATAGTTCTGGCAATGTGCGAATCCTCAAAATGCGGAAAGCACATTGCCGGTGTCCATGTTTTGCGGATCTGTGGATCCGCAAAACACATACGGACGTCTGAATGAGCCTTACAGGGGGGTGATTAGTGACAGTGGGTGATCAGGGGGGTGACATGGGGTGATCAAGGGGTTAATCAGTGACGGGGGTGGAGGGGTGTTGGTGTGTGGTGATTGGTGCACTTACATAGCTGCCTGTGTCCTCTGGTGGTCCCAAGCAAAAGGGACCGCCAGAGGAGCAGGCAGCAGGCATATCAGATGCCGTTTACAAAACAGTGTCTGATATGCGATTCAGATGCCGTTTTTTTAACATCTACAGCCTAACAGCACATGATCAGCCGCCGTGTCAACAAGGAATGACCGGACTGCCGAGATCGGAGCTGGTTAAACTTGGCTAGCCACTGCTGGGACACCATATTTAGGGGATTGCTATTTTGGCAATTGAATTTCACCACAGAAAAAAATCTATCCTTTGCCAGACAGCAGACAGTATTACACTTGGCTAGCCACAGCTGGAACACCAGATTTAGTCGATTGCTGTTTTGGCAATTGAATTTAACCCCTCAATAAAATATAGAAATTTTTATCCTGAGTTTCTAGGGATGACAATAAGCACAGCCAAGCCCGTGATGTAGAATATAGCAAAAAAAAAAAAAAAACTACAGTAGTATTGATGGGTTGATTGACTTGGTGGCAGCTTGTGCTGGTGCACCACAAGACACAAAATGACCGCCGATCACCCCAGAAAAAAGTGACAGAAAAACACTCTGTGCAGCCTAAAAACCAGTGAGCAATTAACTAGCAGAAGTTGAATGATTCACAGCTGTAGATCAATCACTTCATTAGGTGTTTTTGCTGAGTTTTCCCAGCCTAATCTTGCCCTCACAGCAGCAGCGTCCTATCCCTACACTAATCAGAGCAGAGTGACGTGCGGTGCCAAGTGTCTCCAGCTAAATTAGAGTCTGGGTCATATGCTGCACTTGGCCAATCACAGCCATGCCATTAGTAGGCATGGCTGTGATGGCTTCTTAGGGCAAGTAGTAAAAGGCTAGCTGATTGGCTGCTTTGCAGCCATTCAGAAAGCGGGAAGAAATCGCCAAACAACGAACCCGAACCCAAACTTTTTTGAAAATGTTCGAGTCCGGGTCCCGAACACCCCAAAATTCGGTACAAACCCGAACTATACAGTTCGGGGTCGCTCATCCCTAACTATATTCTAAATATTAGCGAATTCTCAAAATGGCGATATTCGCGATTAAAATTCACGATTAAATATTCGCGCTTAACTCTCGTCTTCATGGTAGTGTTTGGTTAGTGATGCCTCTTTCATAGGTGTTGCAGCCTCTAGGGCCTTTCAAAAATGGTGTGGTATATGTAATGATCATGTGACACTTAGATTGCAAACAGGTGGACATCATTTCACTAATAATGTGATTTCTGAAGGTAATTGGTTTCACTAGAGCTTTTAATGGGCTTCCTAACAAAGGCGGTGAATACATACGCACATGCCAATTTTCTGTTTTCTCTTTCTAAATAATAGTTTTATTTTATATATTTTTCTCATTTCACTTAACCTACTTAGACTATTGTGTTCTGATCCATCACATAAAATTCAGATTAATCAAACATTGAACTTAATGCTGTAATGTAACAAAATACGAAAAAAGTCAAGGGGGGTGAATACTTTTGCAAGGCACTGTAGTAGTAATAATCCCTAGTGTAATAATGTTACTTTTTGGTTTAAGGTAGGGAGAAAGCCACTGCTAACATGCCTCGTGTTCTACTGTATTTTCTCTGAATGTGCCTAAGCTAAGTTTTCCCTACTCAAATAAACTACATCAAAGTATCCCCAAAATTATGACCAAATAAACTGTTTAACCTTTTAAAACGACAACATGAGGATGAGTGAGTACCCCCTAGAGTCATGGCATATGCCTTCTCAGGCAAAGTCTGAGTACCTAGGTACTATGAAGAGAATCATTCATATAATAACTGGTAGCCTGTTACATTTCCATTTTCCTAAACTCCAGCATTGTCCCTGCAGCCCATCATATTCAACTTTCTCTGCTGTAGAAATGTAATTCTTGAGTTTTTGGAGAGTTTAATGTTAACTAATATGTTTTCATCTCCCAAATTTGTTATCTGGATCAAATGAACACCAGACTATAAGGGGGGGGGGCTATATTTAATGTATGTTAAGGTTGAGTTCCAAATTAGTGTTGAGCGAACAGTTCGAGCATCGTTCGGGTTCGTACCGACTTTTGGGGTGTCCGGGACCCGGACCCGAACATTTTCAAAAAAGTTCGGGTTCGGGTTTGTCGTTCGGCATGTATTTAGGCGCATTTTGAAAGGCTGCAAAGCAGCCAATCAACATGCATCATACTACTTGCCCTAAGATGCCATCGCAGCCATGCCTACTATTGGCAAGGCTGTGATTGGCCGAGTGCAGCATGTGACTCAGCCTCTTTATAAGCTTGTGCGCACGTCGGGACGTGCTCACTCCCGATGTGAATAGAACAGGGATAGACGCAGCTGATGCTAGGGCAAGAATAGGCAGGGATAATTGAATAACTGGAAGCAAATTTCTCTCCTCCACCTGTGATTCATCTGAACAACTGCAGCTGAGCTGCTTTTTTGATAGGGATTGGCTATTTTTAGAGTGGCCAGAGTGATTTTTCCATCCACATGTACCTGGGCTGACCGCCGGCCGCCATTTTGCGACTTGTAGTGCTGCAGCAGAAGCTGCCACAGTGTGCATTCCAAAGCTCCAAACAAGTCAGACATCTACACCTGGGATTCAGACCAATAGCGATTTAGCAGCACAGTCCAAGGCTATTTTTTTAAAGGTTGTGCAGACCATTTTGTGGCACATGTTACTGGGCTGATAGGCGGCGGCCATCTTGGGACTAGTGCTGCAGCACAATCTCTCCCAACGTCCATTAATCACTTGTAATAGTGGTCTGTGCCATAGAAATCCTACATCAGGGACTTGGGTGTGCTTGTGTCACCCCTACTAATACCAGTCCACCTGTAATCCATACAGTCAAAAGACTGAAAGTATTCCAGTGAGGGAATTTTTTTTATTTAAAAAGGCCAAGTTAGTTTATCTGGCGTTCAATATACTAGATACAGTTAGGCCTGCGTTTCATACATCTGGAATTAGCAAATTAATGTGCTGGGGTTGGGAAAACATATATGTACCCATACTAGAATCTGTCAAAGAAAGCGGTACTCACATATAACAGTCATTCCATCTGTAATCCATACAGTCAAAAGACTGAAAGTATTCCAGTGAGGGAATTTTTTTATTTAAAAAGGCCAAGTTAGTTTATCTGGCGTTCAATATACTAGATACAGTTAGGCCTGCGTTTCATACATCTGGAATTAGCAAATTAATGTGCTGGGGTTGGGAAAACATATATGTACCCATACTAGAATCTGTCAAAGAAAGCGGTACTCACATATAACAGTCATTCCATCTGTAATCCATACAGTCAAAAGACTGAAAGTATTCCAGTGAGGGATTTTTTTATTTAAAAAGGCCAAGTTAGTTTATCTGGCGTTCAATATACTAGATACAGTTAGGCCTGCGTTTCATACATCTGGAATTAGCAAACTAATGTGCTGGGGTTGGGAAAACATATATGTACCCATACTAGAATCTGTCAAAGAAAGCGGTACTCACATGTAACAGTCATTCCATCTGTAATCCATACAGTCAAAA
Source organism: Bufotes viridis (assembly GCA_033119425.1). Taxonomy (NCBI): domain Eukaryota; kingdom Metazoa; phylum Chordata; class Amphibia; order Anura; family Bufonidae; genus Bufotes; species Bufotes viridis. The sequence goes on along the minus strand of CM065593.1, from coordinate 112,500,035 downwards.
GACTGAAAGTATTCCAGTGAGGGAATTTTTTTATTTAAAAAGGCCAAGTTAGTTTATCTGGCTTTCAATATACTATATACAGTTGGGCCTGCGTTTCATACATCTGGAATTAGCAAACTAATCTGCCCAGGTTGGGAAAACATATATGTACCCATACTAGAATCTGTCAAAGAAAGCGGTACTCACATATAACAGTCATTCCATCTGTAATCCATACAGTCAAAAGACTGAAAGTATTCCAGTGAGGGAATTTTTTATTTAAAAAAGGCCAAGTTAGTTTATCTGGCGTTCAATATACTAGATACAGTTAGGCCTGCGTTTCATACATCTGGAATTAGCAAACTAATGTGCTGGGGTTGGGAAAACATATATGTACCCATACTAGAATCTGTCAAAGAAAGCGGTACTCACATATAACAGTCATTCCATCTGTAATCCATACAGTCAAAAGACTGAAAGTATTCCAGTGAGGGAATTTTTTTATTTAAAAAGGCCAAGTTAGTTTATCTGGCGTTCAATATACTAGATACAGTTAGGCCTGCGTTTCATACATCTGGAATTAGCAAACTAATGTGCTGGGGTTGGGAAAACATATATGTACCCATACTAGAATCTGTCAAAGAAAGCGGTACTCACATATAACAGTCATTCCATCTGTAATCCATACAGTCAAAAGACTGAAAGTATTCCAGTGAGGGAATTTTTTTATTTAAAAAGGCCAAGTTAGTTTATCTGGCGTTCAATATACTAGATACAGTTAGGCCTGCGTTTCATACATCTGGAATTAGCAAACTAATGTGCTGGGGTTGGGAAAACATATATGTACCCATACTAGAATCTGTCAAAGAAAGCGGTACTCACATATAACAGTCATTCCATCTGTAATCCATACAGTCAAAAGACTGAAAGTATTCCAGTGAGGGAATTTTTTTATTTAAAAAGGCCAAGTTAGTTTATCTGGCGTTCAATATACTAGATACAGTTAGGCCTGCGTTTCATACATCTGGAATTAGCAAACTAATGTGCTGGGGTTGGGAAAACATATATGTACCCATACTAGAATCTGTCAAAGAAAGCGGTACTCACATATAACAGTCATTCCATCTGTAATCCATACAGTCAAAAGACTGAAAGTATTCCAGTGAGGGAATTTTTTTATTTAAAAAGGCCAAGTTAGTTTATCTGGCGTTCAATATACTAGATACAGTTAGGCCTGCGTTTCATACATCTGGAATTAGCAAACTAATGTGCTGGGGTTGGGAAAACATATATGTACCCATACTAGAATCTGTCAAAGAAAGCGGTACTCACATATAACAGTCATTCCATCTGTAATCCATACAGTCAAAAGACTGAAAGTATTCCAGTGAGGGAATTTTTTTATTTAAAAAGGCCAAGTTAGTTTATCTGGCGTTCAATATACTAGATACAGTTAGGCCTGCGTTTCATACATCTGGAATTAGCAAACTAATGTGCTGGGGTTGGGAAAACATATATGTACCCATACTAGAATCTGTCAAAGAAAGCGGTACTCACATATAACAGTCATTCCATCTGTAATCCATACAGTCAAAAGACTGAAAGTATTCCAGTGAGGGAATTTTTTTATTTAAAAAGGCCAAGTTAGTTTATCTGGCGTTCAATATACTAGATACAGTTAGGCCTGCGTTTCATACATCTGGAATTAGCAAACTAATGTGCTGGGGTTGGGAAAACATATATGTACCCATACTAGAATCTGTCAAAGAAAGCGGTACTCACATATAACAGTCATTCCATCTGTAATCCATACAGTCAAAAGACTGAAAGTATTCCAGTGAGGGAATTTTTTATTTAAAAAAGGCCAAGTTAGTTTATCTGGCGTTCAATATACTAGATACAGTTAGGCCTGCGTTTCATACATCTGGAATTAGCAAACTAATGTGCTGGGGTTGGGAAAACATATATGTACCCATACTAGAATCTGTCAAAGAAAGCGGTACTCACATATAACAGTCATTCCATCTGTAATCCATACAGTCAAAAGACTGAAAGTATTCCAGTGAGGGAATTTTTTTATTTAAAAAAGGCCAAGTTAGTTTATCTGGCGTTCAATATACTAGATACAGTTAGGCCTGCGTTTCATACATCTGGAATTAGCAAACTAATGTGCTGGGGTTGGGAAAACATATATGTACCCATACTAGAATCTGTCAAAGAAAGCGGTACTCACATATAACAGTCATTCCATCTGTAATCCATACAGTCAAAAGACTGAAAGTATTCCAGTGAGGGAATTTTTTATTTAAAAAGGCCAAGTTAGTTTATCTGGCGTTCAATATACTAGATACAGTTAGGCCTGCGTTTCATACATCTGGAATTAGCAAACTAATGTGCTGGGGTTGGGAAAACATATATGTACCCATACTAGAATCTGTCAAAGAAAGCGGTACTCACATATAACAGTCATTCCATCTGTAATCCATACAGTCAAAAGACTGAAAGTATTCCAGTGAGGGAATTTTTTTATTTAAAAAGGCCAAGTTAGTTTATCTGGCGTTCAATATACTAGATACAGTTAGGCCTGCGTTTCATACATCTGGAATTAGCAAACTAATGTGCTGGGGTTGGGAAAACATATATGTACCCATACTAGAATCTGTCAAAGAAAGCGGTACTCACATATAACAGTCATTCCATCTGTAATCCATACAGTCAAAAGACTGAAAGTATTCCAGTGAGGGAATTTTTTATTTAAAAAAGGCCAAGTTAGTTTATCTGGCGTTCAATATACTAGATACAGTTAGGCCTGCGTTTCATACATCTGGAATTAGCAAACTAATGTGCTGGGGTTGGGAAAACATATATGTACCCATACTAGAATCTGTCAAAGAAAGCGGTACTCACATATAACAGTCATTCCATCTGTAATCCATACAGTCAAAAGACTGAAAGTATTCCAGTGAGGGGATTTTGCTTATAAAAATAATATATTTCATTGTGGTGCGAGTTGAATCGCAACAATGAAGAAAAATACTATTAAGGGATGAGGACGCGGTCGTGGTGGTGTCTGTGGAGCCTCTTTTGCTGGTAGAGGACGTGGCCGTTCGGCCCCAGGCGCACACAGTAGGGAACGAACTCCCTCAACTAGCCGGCAGAATGTACCGCAATATCTCGTGGGGCCCAATGCCGCTCTTAGGATGTTAAGGCCTGAGCAGGTACAGGCATTAATCGATTGGGTGGCCGACAGTGCTTCCAGCACGTTCACCACATGGTCTTCCACCCAGTCTTCTGCGGAAAGCGCACAGGTGGCACCTGAAAACCAAGCCCATCAGTCTGTCACATCACCCCCAAGCATATCAGGGAAACGGTCTGAGCCACAAGTTATGCAGCAGTCTCTTCTTCTGTTTGAAGACTCTGCTTCCAGGGTTTCCCAGGGGCGTCCACCTAGCCCTTCCCCAGTGGAGGAAGACATACCATGCACTGACGCACAACCACTTATGTCTCCAGATGAAGAGGACATGGGAATACCACCTCATCGGAGTCCGCACGTCTCTGATGATGACGAAACACAGGTGCCCACTGCCGCGTCTTTTGCAGTGTGCAGACTGAACAGGAGGAGGTCAGGGAGGGAGACTGGGTGGAAGACGATGCAGAGGACGATGAGGTCTTAGACCCCACATGGACTGAAGGTCGTGGCGATGACTTTCACAGTTCAGAGGAAGAGGTAGTGGTGAGACCGAGACAACAGCGAAGCCAAAGAGGAGCAGGGGGCCAAAGCAGACGAGCCGCCGCCCCAGAGTTCGCCTGCTACTGGACATCGCCAACAGGGACCCAGCCCCACAAAGGCAGCTTCAAAGAGTTCCCTGGCATGGCACTTCTTTAAACAATGTCCTACCGACAAGACCCGAGTGACTTGCACGCTCTGCCATCAGAGCCTGAGGCGAGGCATTAACGTTCTGAACCTCAGCACAACCTGCATGACCAGGCATCTACATGCAAAGCATGAACTGCAGTGGGGTACACACCTTAAAAACCAGGCACTCGCTGAGGCTCCCCTGCTCCCTCTACCGCTGCTGCCTCGGCTTCCGCCTCGAGAGGAATGTTGCCACCTGCCGAGCAGCAAACAGAGGATGTGCCACCGACACCACCACCACCGCCACCGTCAACTAGCGTCTCCACTATATCACACAGCAGCGTTCAGCTCTCAATATCTCAAACCTTAGAGAGAAGCGCAAATTCCCCCGAGTCACCCTCGAGCCTCTTGGCCTGAACGCCAGCATTTCTAAACTGCTGGCCTTTGAAATGCTGTCATTCCGGCTGGTGGACACAGACAGCTTCAAACAGCTGATGGCCATGGCTGTCCCACAGTATGTGGTTCCCAGCCGCCACTACTTCTCCAAGACAGCCGTGCCTTCCCTGCACATGCAAGTGTCCGATAAAATCAAGTGTGCACTGCGCAACGCCATTTGTGGCAAGGTCCACCTAACCACAGATACGTGGACCAGTAAGCACGGCCAGGGACGCTATATCTCACTAACTGCACACTGGATGAATGTAGTGGCGGCTGGGCCCCGGCGGACAGTTCCTTGGCGCACGTCCTTCCGCCCCTAGGATCGCAGGGCATCATTCTCTGCCTCCTGTAGCCTCCTCCTCCTACTCGGCTTCCTCCTCCACTGCTTCCACCAGCTCATCCGGTCAGCCACACACCTTCACCACCAACTTCAGCACAGCCCGGGTAAACGTCAGCAGGCCATTCTGAAACTCATATGTTTGGGGGACAGGCCCCACACCGCGCAGGAGTTGTGGCGGGGTATTGAACAACAGACCGACCAGTGGTTTCTGCCGGTGGGCCTCAAGCCAGGCCTGGTGGTGTGCGATAATGGGCGAAATCTCGTGGCAGCTCTGGGACTAGCCGGTTTGACGCACATCCCTTGCCTGGCGCATGTGCTGAACTTGGTGGTGCAGAGGTTCATTCACCACTACCCCAACATGTCAGAGCTGCTGCATAAAGTGCGGGCCGTCTGTGCGCGCTTCCGCCGTTCACATCCTGCCGCTGCTCGCCTGTCTGCGCTACAGCGGAACTTCGGCCTTCCCGCTCACCGCCTCATATGCGACGTGCCCACCCGGTGGAACTCCACCTTGCACATGCTGGAGAGACTGTGCGAGCAGCAGCAGGCCATAGTGGAGTTTCAGCTGCAGCACGCTCGCGTCAGTCGTGCTGCCGAACAGCACCACTTCACCACCAATGATTGGGCCTCCATGCGAGACCTGTGTGCCCTGCTGCGCTGTTTCGAGTACTCCACCAACATGGCCAGTGGCGATGACACTGTTATCAGCGTTACAATACCACTTCTATGTCTCCTTGAGAAAACACTTAGGGCAATGATGTTAGAGGAGGTGGCCCAGGTGGAGGAGGAGGAGGAGGATGAGGGCTCGTTTCTAACACTTTCGGGCCAGTCTGTTCGAATTGGCTCAGAGGGAGGTTTGTTTAAGCAGCAGAGGACAGGTTCACAAGTCGCCAGCCAAGGCACTGTACTGGAGGACGAGGAGGATGAGGAGGAGGAGGTGGAGGGGGACGAGGATGACGCAAGTTCACAGCGGGGTGGCAGCCCAGGCCCATCACTGGTGCGTGGCTGGGGGATACGGTGGACGATGACGATACGCCTCCCACAGAGGACAGCTTGTCCTTACCCATGGGTAGCCTGGCCCACATGAGCGAATATATGCTCCAATGCCTGCGCAACGACAGCAGAGTTGCCCACGTTTTAACGTGTGCAGACTACTGGGTGGCCACCCTGCTGGATCCCCGGTATAAAGACAATGTGCCCACTTTAATTCCTGAACTGGAGCGCGACCGTAAGATGCGTGAGTACAAGCGCACGCTGATAGAGGCGCTCTTGAGAGCATTCCCACATGTCACAGGGGAACAGGTGGAAGGTGAAGGCAGAGGAGTGGCAAGAGGTCGCCAACGCAGCTGTGTCACGGCCAGCTCATCTGAGGGCAGGGTTAGCATGGCAGAAATGTGGAAAAGTTTTGTCTCCACGCCACAGCTATCTGCACCGACACCTGATACGGAACGTGTTGGCAGGAGGCAGCATTTCACTAACATGGTTGAACAGTATGTCTGCACACCCTCCACATCCTGACGGATGGTTCGGCCCCATTCAACTACTGGGTTTCGAAATTGTCCACGTGGCCAGAGTTAGCATGTTTTGCCTTGGAGGTGCTTTCCTGCCCGGCGGCCAGCGTTTTATCTGAACGCGTATTCAGCGCGGCAGGGGGCGTCATTACTGACAAGCGCAGCCGCCTGTCCACAGCCAACGTGGACAAGCTGACCTTCATAAAGATGAACCAGGCATGGATCCCACAGGACCTGTCCCTCCCTTGTGCAGAGTAGTCCTTATTAACTGCCTAAAACATGTCTTGTTGTGCTACGGGCCACTTCTTTATTTGATACAAATTTTATGAAACCCACAGTTGAATGAAACTCTTCTCTGTCTGGGCGCCGGGCCTAACCAGATGAAAGTGGCCGGTTAAACTAACGGGTGACATGAAGCCATAACCTCTGCCATGCTACCTCTGTCTTCTGTCTGGGTGCTGAGGCCTAAGTCAAATAAAGCGGTCTTCTGCTGTGCTGGGGATATGAAGCTAATCTCTGACCTCTCTCCTCTGTCTGGGTCCAAAGGCCTAAATCACTGAAAGAGGCCTTCTCCTGTGGTGTGTGATATGATGCCAGAATATGTGCTGTGGGGCCTCTCTCCTCTTCCTGGGTGCAGGGGTCAAATAAACTAAATTGTGGCCTACTCCTGTGGTGGTTGATATGATGCCTGGATTCTCTGATGTGGAACCTCTCTCCTCTGTTTGGGTGAAGGGGTCAAAGTAACTAAATGGTGGCTTCTCCTGTGGTGGCTGATATGATGCCAGAATATGTGCTGTGGGGCCTCTCTCCTCTTCCTGGGTGCAGGGGTCAAAGTAACTCAATGGTGGCTTCTCCTGTGGTGGCTGATATGATGCCAGAATATGTGCTGTGGTGCCTCTCTCCTCTTCCTGGGTGCAGGGGTCAAAGTAACTAAATGGTGGCTTCTCCTGTGGTGGTTGATATGATGCCTGATTCTCTGCTGTGAAACCTCTCTCCTCCATCTGGGTGTAGGGGTCAAAGTCTTTCAAAGTCGCCTTCTCCTGTGCTGATTGATATGAAGCTGATGGTTGTGCCATCTGACATGGTTGCCGGGGTCCCATTAAATTGGGGCCTACTCCTGTGGTGGGTGATCTAAATGCCTGATTCTCTGCTGTGTAACCTCTCTCCTCCGTCTGGGTGTAGGGGTCAAAGTAACTAAATGGTGGCCTACTCCTGTGGTGGGTGATATGATGCCTGGTTCTCTGCTGTGGGACCTCTCTCCTCTGTCTGGGTCCAAAGGCCTAAATCACTGAAAGAGGCCTTCTCCTGTGGTGTGTGATATGATGCCAGAATATGTGCTGTGGGGCCTCTCTCCTCTTCCTGGGTGCAGGGGTCAAATAAACTAAATTGTGGCCTACTCCTGTGGTGGTTGATATGATGCCTGATTCTCTGATGTGGAACCTCTCTCCTCTGTTTGGGTGAAGGGGTCAAAGTAACTAAATGGTGGCTTCTCCTGTGGTGGCTGATATGATGCCAGAATATGTGCTGTGGGGCCTCTCTCCTCTTCCTGGGTGCAGGGGTCAAAGTAACTCAATGGTGGCTTCTCCTGTGTGTGGCTGATATGATGCCAGAATATGTGCTGTGGTGCCTCTCTCCTCTTCCTGGGTGCAGGGTCAAAGTAACTCAATGGTGGCTTCTCCTGTGGTGGTTAGTATGATGCCAGAATATGTGCTGTGGGGCCTCTCTCCTCTTCCTGGGTGCAGGGGTCAAAGTAACTCAATGGTGGCTTCTCCTGTGGTGGCTGATATGATGCCAGAATATGTGCTGTGGTGCCTCTCTCCTCTTTCTGGGTCCAAAGGCCTAAATCACTGAAAGAGGCCTTCTCCTGTGGTGTGTGATATGATGCCTGAATATGTGCTGTGGTGCCTCTCTCCTCTTCCTGGGTAGGGGTCAAAGTAACTCAATGGTGGCTTCTCCTGTGGTGGCTGATATGATGCCAGAATATGTGCTGTGGGGCCTCTCTCCTCTTCCTGGGTGCAGGGGTCAAAGTAACTCAATGGTGGCTTCTCCTGTGGTGGTTAGTATGATGCCAGAATATGTGCTGTGGGGCCTCTCTCCTCTTCCTGGGTGCAGGGGTCAAAGTAACTCAATGGTGGCTTCTCCTGTGGTGGCTGATATGATGCCAGAATATGTGCTGTGGGCCTCTCTCCTCTTCCTGGGTGCAGGGGTCAAAGTAACTAAATGGTGGCTTCTCCTGTGGTGGTTGATATGATGCCTGATTCTCTGCTGTGAAACCTCTCTCCTCCATCTGGGTGTAGGGGTCAAAGTCTTTCAAAGTCGCCTTCTCCTGTGCTGATTGATATAAAGCTGATGGTTGTGCCATCTGACATGGTTGCCAGGGTCTGATTCAATGGGGGCCTACTCCTGTGGTGGGTGATCTAAATGCCTGATTCTCTGCTGTGAAACCTCTCTCCTCCGTCTGGGTGTAGGGGTCAAAGTCTTTCAAAGTCGCCTTCTCCTGTGCTGATTGATATGAAGCTGATGGTTGTGCCATCTGACATGGTTGCCGGGGTCCCATTAAATTGGGGCCTACTCCTGTGGTGGGTGATCTAAATGCCTGATTCTCTGCTGTGTAACCTCTCTCCTCCGTCTGGGTGTAGGGGTCAAAGTAACTAAATGGTGGCCTACTCCTGTGGTGGGTGATATGATGCCAGAATATGTGCTGTGGGGCCTCTCTCCTCTTCCTGGGTGCAGGGGTCAAAGTAACTCAATGGTGGCTTCTCCTGTGGTGGCTGATATGATGCCAGAATATGTGCTGTGGGGCCTCTCTCCTCTTCCTGGGTGCAGGGGTCAAAGTAACTCAATGGTGGCTTCTCCTGTGGTGGCTGATATGATGCCAGAATATGTGCTGTGGTGCCTCTCTCCTCTGTCTGGGTCCAAAGGCCTAAATCACTGAAAGAGGCCTTCTCCTGTGGTGTGTGATATGATGCCTGAATATGTGCTGTGGTGCCTCTCTCCTCTTCCTGGGTGCGGGGTCAAAGTAACTAAATGGTGGCTTCTCCTGTGGTGGCTGATATGATGCCAGAATATGTGCTGTGGGGCCTCTCTCCTCTTCCTCGGTGCAGGGGTCAAAGTAACTCAATGGTGGCTTCTCCTGTGGTGGCTGATATGATGCCAGAATATGTGCTGTGGTGCCTCTCTCCTCTTCCTGGGTGCGGGGTCAAAGTAACTCAATGGTGGCTTCTCCTGTGGTGGTTAGTATGATGCCAGAATATGTGCTGTGGGGCCTCTCTCCTCTTCCTGGGTGCAGGGGTCAAAGTAACTCAATGGTGGCTTCTCCTGTGGTGGCTGATATGATGCCAGAATATGTGCTGTGGGGCCTCTCTCCTCTTCCTGGGTGCAGGGGTCAAAGTAACTCAATGGTGGCTTCTCCTGTGTGTGGCTGATATGATGCCAGAATATGTGCTGTGGTGCCTCTCTCCTCTGTCTGGGTCCAAAGGCCTAAATCACTGAAAGAGGCCTTCTCCTGTGGTGTGTGATATGATGCCAGAATATGTGCTGTGGTGCCTCTCTCCTCTTCCTGGGTGCGGGGTCAAAGTAACTCAATGGTGGCTTCTCCTGTGGTGGCTGATATGATGCCAGAATATGTGCTGTGGGGCCTCTCTCCTCTTCCTGGGTGCAGGGGTCAAAGTAACTCAATGGTGGCTTCTCCTGTGGTGGCTGATATGATGCCAGAATATGTGCTGTGGGGCCTCTCTCCTCTTCCTGGGTGCAGGGGTCAAAGTAACTCAATGGTGGCTTCTCCTGTGGTGGCTGATATGATGCCAGAATATGTGCTGTGGGGCCTCTCTCCTCTTCCTGGTAGCAGGGGTCAAAGTAACTAAATGGTGGCTTCTCCTGTGGTGGTTGATATGATGCCTGATTCTCTGCTGTGTAACCTCTCTCCTCCGTCTGGGTGTAGGGGTCAAAGTAACTAAATGGTGGCCTACTCCTGTGGTGGGTGATATGATGCCTGGTTCTCTGCTGTGGGACCTCTCTCCTTTGTCTGGGTGCTGTGGTCAAAATAATAGTAAGTGACCTTCTCCATTGGTGGGTGACTTGAAGCCTGATTCTGTGCTATGGGACCTCACTCCAATTGATATTGTTTAATTTTTATTTATTTTATGTTAACTCATTATTTCCCTATCTACATTTGTTTGCAGGGGATTTAACTACATTTTGCTGCCTTTTGCAGCCCTCTAGCCCTTTCCGGGTGTGTTTTACAGCCTTTTTAGTGCCCAAAAGTTCGGGTCCCCATTGACTTCTATGGGGTTCGGGTTCGGGATGAAGTTCGGGTCGAGTTCGGATCACGAACCCGAACATTTTTCGAAAGTTCGTCCGAACTCGTCGAACCCGAACATCCAGGTGTTCGCTCAACTCTATTCTAAATCCATATTATTGGTCGTTTAAAAAGATGTGTTGTTTTTGTTGCCTCCAATATATGTTTGTAAGAATAATAGGTATTGATCATAGGAAATCCATTTTCATTATGTTTAGGTCCCTAGGGGGGTTTTAAACTTGTCAATCATGAGGCTAAACTTTCTCAATTACTCAAATACTTATTAAGTTATAATGTGTAATAAATATGTTCAACATGCTGCACTTAAATGCTAATCAGTCCTAGAACTGTTTAATAAGTTAAGACCACACACTGGTCTTTAAAGGCAGTGACAGACTGGGGCTGAAATTAAGTCCTCCTGACATTGAAAACAACACAGACCTGTTTGCTGTGTGATCAGTGTCAAATACATTTCTGAGCTTGTGGGTTATGAGAAGACAGGGGGAAAGCAGCATGACTACATATCATAAGTGACATGAAGTTCCACAACAAGAACATGAATATATATTACATTGCCTGAACATCCAGTGTTTCTAGGTATGCAAAGCAATGTAGTGTATAGAACATTTACGAGAAAGGAACAATTTGACACAATTTGGGTTTAACGTCAGGCTATGTTTTCATTTTAAATGCTTGATTATTATATGAACTTTAAACCATACCATGTTAAGTGACATGTATACACCTAGAGTAGGATTCTGGATGAGATAACGCATAAACGCAGAGTAGAGTTCTGTGTGAGATGCCATGTGCAGCCTGCAAACAGTTGAGGCACAGAACCCCACGGAAGCACTACATAGTGCTTTAAATGGGGTTTCTTTCCATGCCTCCACACCACAAAAAAGTGTGGACTGTCGCATGTGAAATCTGGACCCCATTCAAGTGAATGGGTCCCATAACTGCATATGGCGGCCTACGGTCGGTGCCCATACATTGAGGACCACAATTTGAGCTCCACAGCACGCGTTTGTGTAGTTATCTACAGATAGAGGACTCTGGTTCGGCTCAAAACATGATTTAAGGATCTTTAATGAGTCAGATATAGACATATAGAGCAGCCAGCTATGATTGGCACAAGACAGACAGTTTTTCTGTCTGGGGTAGCGGTATTTTGAATACATTTTGCCAGGAATTATTTCCTTAAAGACCTCAATTCCCTTCATATAGGTACCACTTTATCAACACTATACTTTCTTCTAGAGGAGAGCAATTTTAAATTAATAAGCCAGGTATTTCTATTGTATTTAAATATGGCTTTTTATCTTTATACATACAAAGTAATTAACTTAGGCAATAATAACAAAGGTGTGGATTTGAAAAAAGATTGGATATAAATTATTTATTTTTATTCTTGAATGGAACTGAACTGCAGTGCCAGACACAGAAGATTGACAAGTGTGATGCTTTTTTGGGTAACAAATGGGCACTTAATATGAATGTTAGATAAGATTTTATATCATGAATAGTGATTAGTAAAGATAAGCACATTTTTCAAAAATTAAATTTGGTCGATTTGCCAAATTTTTCTGAAAAATTTGCTTTGATCTGAATTTATTAGAGGCAAATCGCATTAAAAACTGCTATTTCCGGGCTGCAGAGAGCCTTTATAAGGATGTAGAACACTGTGCCTTGCAGTAATGCGCATAGGGAGTCTGATGTGGTAGTAAAATACTGTGAGCCAGTATGACATGCAGATGACAGGGGTCGCTCTTAGAATCACTGCATACTTCCCTTATTTGGGGAGTCACGGGGCAAAAACTGACCAAATAACTGAAGCCTTACAGGTAGATGTTAGCATCAAGAAGACGTGCACTCCTTTTACACCCTTGTCAGCTGATTCCACATAGATGTCTACAGAACCTGTTCTATTAAAAATAGAGCCCCCGACAGAGTGGATAGGGTGTCAGCAGTAAGTTTATGTTGACATCACTGATCAATTCTCCCCATTCTCTGATCTGTCAGAATGATAACCCCCAAAAAGTATCCTGTCTGTGGAGCATACGCCTTCACTCGGTCAGCATTTGCTCAATAATCCATCATTATTGCTAATGCCAAAAAAACAGGAATGGATCTAAAACAGAAATGACACGTGAATGGATATTTGCATGTCTGTGTTTTTACCCACTCCTGCTTTTGGCTACCAAATCATAAGCCTATTATGATGGGACCATACAGGCCTTAAAGCTGCTATTCAGACAGGATCAGTTGTGCGTCTCATTTTTCTTTCTTTCTTTCTTACAAATCAGAAGACGTGTCAAATAAATGATGATGTTAGCCAGGCCGAAATCCAAAATAGTGAGCCAATGATGAAGTGAGGAGGGTGGGAACAGCATGAGAAGTCAACAGAGTGGACCTATGACATAGTGGTGAGGTGAAAGCAGCATGAGGAGACCACAGAGTTGCCCATTGACAGGGTCTGGAGTTGGCAGCACCATGGGGAAGTGTGTGGAGGTCGCTGCAGCATCAGAAGACCAAAGAGTGGCAAGGTGACAGTGTGGAAGTGGCAGTAGCATGAGTAGGCGACAGAGTGGCACAATGACAGAGTCTGGAGGTGGCAGTAGCATGAATAGGTGAAAGAATGCACAATGACAGAGTCTGGAGGTGTCGGCAGCAGCAGCATCAGGAGGAGGCCACAGAATGGCACAATGACAGAGTATGGAGGTGGCAGCAGGATTAGTAGGTAACAAAGTGGCATATTGACAAAGTCTGGAGGTGGAAGCAGCATAAGTAGGCCACAGAGTGGCACAATTAGAGTCTGGAGGTGGCAGCAGCAGCTTCAGGAGGAGGCCACAGAATGGCACAATCACAGAGTGTGGAGGTGGCAGCAGCATGAGTAGGCCACAGAGTGGCAAAATGACAGAGTGACGATTGTCCAAGATATTTCTGGGGGAACCTGCCTGACATGAACAGGCCTCTAGAAGCTACAGACAATGAGAAGACAAAGAGTCAAGATAGCTTTGAGCTCTGAAGAGTCACAAAGTTTATCAAGATACGTCACTAGAGATTTTGCCACATATACCCGCAGTGCTAACTGCTGAATAAATTTTGTTTTACCACTGAAATACTTCACAAAACATATTGCCACATATAACTGTAGCGGTGAATGCTGAATACAATTTGTTCTACCACCGAAATACGTCACAAAAGTTTTTACCACATATTACTATAGCGCTGAACGCTAAATAATATCTGTTTTTCCACCGAAATACTTTAATAAAAATATTACCTCATATACCTCATTTTGTTTTTGTTTCAGGATCAACTTGTAGGAAACGAGCCGAACTGGATGGACAAATGTCTTTTTTCGGTCTTATATAATATGTTACTATGTTATACCGAAATACGTCACAAAAGATTTTACCACATGTAACTTCAGCGATGAACGCTGAATAAAATTTGCCTTTTGACCGAAATAAGTCACAAAAGATTTTACCGCATATTGCTACAGAGCTGAACGCGGAAAAAATTTGTTTTTCTGCCGAATTACATCACTAAAGGTTTTATCGCATATAACTGTAGCGCTGAACGCTGAATAAAATTTGTTTTTCCACCAAAATACTTCAATAAAGATTTTACGATATAGAACTGCTGAATGCTGAATAAAATGTTTTTCCACCAAAATACGTCACAAAAGATTTTACCACATAAAACTGCAGAGCTGAACGTTGAATGCAATTTGTTTTTCCACCTAAATAAGTCACAAAAGATTTTACCACATATAACAGCAGCGATGAACGCTGAATAAAATTAGCTTTTCGACCGAAATACATCACAAAAGATTTTACTGCATATTACTACAGCTCTGAACACTGAATAAAATTAGTTTTTCCACCAAAATACTTCAATAAAGATTTTACCACATATAACTGCAGTGCTGAACGCTGAATACAATTTGTTTTTCCACCTAAATAACTCACAAAAGTTTTTACCACATAAAACTGCAGTGCTGAATGCTGAATACATTTTGTTTTTCCACCGAAATAAGTCACAAAAGATTTTACCGCATATTACTACAGCGCTGAACGCTGAAGAAAATTAGTTTTTCCACCGAAATACCTCAATAAAGATTTTACCACATAACTGCAATGCAGTCTGAATAAAATTAGTTTTTTGGTGGAAATACGTCACTAAAGGTTTTGCCACATATACCTGCAACAGTGAACACTGAATATATTTTGTTTTTCTACCGAAATACGTCACTAAAGGCAACAGTGAAGTGCGTATACATTTTGCCTTTTTGTACTAAAATAGGACACTGAACGCTTTCACCACATATAACTGCAGAAGTGAAATGCGTATATATTTTTCATTTTGTACTGAAATAGGCCACAAAAACTCTTTCACCACAAATAAATGCAACAGTGAAGTGCATACATTTTTTTTCCTTTTTGGACTGAAATTGAACACTAAACGCTTTCACCACAAATAACTGCAGAAGTGAACTGAGAATATATTTTTCTTTTTGTACTAAAATAGGCCACTTAACGCTTTTGCCACAAATAAATGCACCCGTGAAATGTGTATATAATTTTTTTTTGTACTGAAATACGTCACTAAACGCTTTCACCACATATAACTGCAGAAGTGAACTGCTTATATATTTTTCTTTTGGTAATGAAATATGCCACTCAACGCTTTCACCACAGATAGCTGCAGAAGGGAACTGCGTATATATATTATTTTTCTACTGAAATACACCACTAAACTCTTTCACCACATATAGCTGCAGAAGTGAACTGAGAATATATTTTTCTTTTTCTATAGATACAATCCACTTAATGCTTTTCAACATAGCACTTGCATCCCAAGAGCAAATTGCTGGAATGACAGAGCTGTATAATGGCAATTTGGAACCGCAAATCATCTTTCCCTGTACTTGTAAATCGCTTTTCTAGCACTGTCCCTAGCGTCTTCTGACTTCTCTCCCTGCACTAAAATGTTGTGAAAGGATTCGTCCCTATCATTTCCCTGCACTTATAAATCATTTTTTCAGTTTTTTTTTTTTTTCACAATTAGGTCTTTCCAATTGCTGTTGCTAGCGCCTTTTCACATCTGTCCCTGCACTCAAAACGCTGGAAAATGTCTAATTATAAGATGGCCAAATCAAATTTTTCATGAAATTGAGATCGAATTCCAATTCTTCAGCTTCGATTCACTCATCTCTAGTGATGAGGAAAGTTTTTAAAAATTAGAATCAGCAGCTTCACCAAATTTCGACAAGAAATTTGATTTGTCAAAAGATACTTTGGAACAAATTGCATCCCAGTGTATGGAGCGGGTGCAATTATGGTAAACAGCGATCGCGCTGCCCCCAGTCATTTAAACCCTCAGATGCCGGGTTTAACACTGATTACGGTATCTGAGGGTCACATTCAGCCTAACAGGGGATCAATCAGGGGGTTACATAGTTGCATAGTTACATAGTTGATAAGGTTGAAAAAAGACATAAGTCCATCAAGTTTAACCAAGTGATAGGTGGGGACACGAATCCCAGAAGGAAGTGAGACTCAGATTTCTACACGTTTTTTATAAGCATTAATGTTGTTTACTTTTAAGAATTCATTTAAACCTTTTTTAAAACTGTACACTATTCCTGCTGTGACCACGTCCTGAGAAAGTCTATTCCACAGATTCTCAGTTCTTACAGTAAAGAAGCTTTGACACTTCTGGAGACTGAACTTTTTCTTCTCCAGCCGGAGGCAGTGCCCCCTTGTCTTTTCACGCCATTTTACATGGAGCAGTTTTTCACTGTATTTTTTGTATGGCCCATTTATATATTTATATATTTGTATAGGTTAATCATGTCATCATTTTTTTTTACCACCATTTCTGCAAAAATATATTGAAGTGCAAGAAATTCAGATTCGCATGAAATAAAATTTTTCCTGAAATTCGGATTGAATTCCACTTCATTGATTTTGATTCGTTCAACACTAATAATAAAGATGCGTTTGTTTTTTTTTGTTTTTTTTTATTATACCAGTGCAGCAATCAGCTAATCAATTGGGAAAGCATTTATATATTTCATGCGTGCAGTGAAATAAATCATCTAAAGGCCTCATGCACACAAACATATTTTGGGTCCGCATCAGAGCCACATATTTTGAGGCTCGGGCGTGGACCCATTCACTTCAATGGGGCCGCAAAAGATGCGGACAGCACAAGGAGTGCTGTGCTGCCCTGCGAACTGGGACAGGAAGCTAGGTATCGTGGATGAGTGTGCTTCTTATGCTCTGCCAGCAGTCCGATCATAGGGCTGAGGGCTAGTGGTGACGGCTGAAGCCCTCCCCCAGCCTGAGTAGCACCTGTGGCTTGGAATGGCTTGCGCGCACTACACTCGCATTTCCGTGCACGTGCGTACGGCTTGTGTACCACGCACCCGCACCCGGCGCTCGACCCGTGCACGTGCACTGGCCACACCAGCGCCAGATGCCCTGCCAGGAGGAGGAGGAGGAGCTACCTGCACCCGATGCCCGCGCCTGCGAACCCGATGAGGAACGGCCCCCCTGGGTCCCTGACACAGGGTGAGGATTCTGTTTACCAGACTCTTGGCTACTGAGACTGGACTTTGTTTCACCGCCCCCAGGGCCAAGGCCTCTGCTTGTGTCCATCAGCAGCACGGCCACTTCCCTGTCTCTTACTGCTTGCCTTCATCTTATTAAATGGTATATATGCTTGCAAGTATGTCACACGTACAGTAGCACAGTTTTTTAAGTGTATGCACAAATAAATTACAGGCAATGTCACAGATATTTGGGATGCTGAAACGTTATACAGGAGATGTTGAGAATGTAATGTCACAGTCCACAGCGTATATGGAAAAAGTACACTGGATATCACAGATATTTTATTGGATGCGCAAACATTATACAGGAGATGTAGCGCAGTGTCACGACCGCTATCCCAGCAGCAGTCGTGTCGCACCAGACGGAGGGGAAGGGGGACCCTTATCTATGGATGGGAAATAGAACGGCCACCCCTGACAAACCCTACGATGGCATCTGTCTGCCCTGATACCCTAGACGGGGTGTGAACCCGTGCGGCGAGCAGGATGCCTAAACCCTGAGTGACCCTAAGAAGACTAGACTGGGGAAAGGCAGATGGGAGCACTAGTCACCATCACTCATGTCTAGGAGAACAACAGGGGAAGACAGTAACAAACAAACAAACAAACAAACATTCTCCAGCAGAGATAGACTTATCCAGTCACGAGCAGAGAAGATGATCCCAACAACGACAGTCCACGCCAGACAAGAGCTCCACAGCAATACCGTCAAACGATCTCCTTCAAAGGTCAGAATAGCACTGGAAGTAAGGACTATATCTGGCAATGACTGCAAGTGAAACTGAAACTAATATAGCAGCTGGGAGTGGCAGACAGCACTCACCTGAGAAGAATGCCTACAAACTCCCAGTCAGGACAAAAAGGTTCACAAGGCAAAACCCGGATGACATACCCTGAACCATGAAGCAAACTCACAAGCTATCGTGAGTAGCAAGTCGCTGCGACCTTCTCTTCCCAGACCTATCTGGATCAGTCACAGTCGTGACACGCAGGTAATGTAACTATCCTCAGCGGACACTGTCTATGGAAAAAGTACACTGGATGTCACAGATATTTTTAGTATGAGCACACTTTAAACATGAGATGTAGCGCAGATAATGTCGCTGCCCGCAGGGTCTACAGAAAAAGTACACTGGATTTCACAAATATTTTTAGGATGCGCAAATGTTGTACTAGAGATGTAGCGCTGGTAATGTAACTGTCCGCAGGGGACACCATCTATGGAAAAAGTACACAGGATGTCACAAATATTTTTAGTATACGCTCATGATAAACAGGAGATGTAGCTCAGAGAATGTCGCTGTCCGCAGCGTCTACGGAAAAAGTACACTGGATGTCAGAGGTATTTTTAGGCTGCGCACACATTACAGAGCAGATGTAGCGCAGATAATGTTGCTGTCTGCAGCGGCCAAACAATTGCATGCTAGTTAGTGCAGGTTGCGCTAAAACCATATATTGCTGCCAGATACAACAATAGTCCTTAAAAGGACCTTTGGGTCTCTAACACCAACCCTGCCTAACAAGAAATAAAATTAAATTCCCTACACTATCTGTTCCTTCTACAGCACAGCTCTCCCTGACTAAGGCTACATGCACACGACCGTATGTTTGGTCCAGGTCCAATCCGTGTTTTGCGGATTGTGGACCGCAAAACACCTACATTCGTGTGCATGAGGCCAAAGGGGGATTCACTCTCACAGAGTAAATCTCAGTTTTGGCCCCATGACATCCATATGCCTTAATAGGTATTAGGCATGAATGGTTATCTGTTTTGCAGGCTCATGTTGAATGAATTGTATCATTTTATAGTAGTTTCAAAAGTCAACACCGATCATTACAATTGACATATGTTTCCAAGCTATAATCATTGATTATTGCACTGCCATTACTCCTGTGAATGCAGCATGTTTGAAATGACTGCAACTTCCAGGAAAATTGTTACTTGTATCCAGCCACTCAAGCTATATATGTAGCATTTACAACATTTGCCAGCAATAATGTCACCAGGAAAGAAGTCTGCTGTCTGATAACTCTGATGACCCTTAAAAATGTATTAAATGAATTTTGCTGATTCAATAGTTACTTTTCTCAAAAGTAGAATAAGCTAATTTGAGCAGAACACACAGCATCTGTTTTTAGATGAATATTATTTGTCCTAGCAATAAAGCCTGTTGTGGGAAAAAATAAAATTGGTTTTAGAAAACGCTGCCCCTTTTGCTCCACCATTCTATCCCCTGGGTATACCAATACTGTCCCCTGGCTATGCCACCACAGGGAACTATTCTGTCCCCTGTATGTCATTACTGTCCCCTGTGTCACCCCTTTGTATCCTTTATGCGCATTGTGCAAAAAAATGGGCTCTAGAAAACTCTTGATCACTTCCTTCATTTTTCATGAAACTTTAAAATACAAAATGTGGAAGCATTTGCAGGATAATAATCCTTGCAGCGCAGGAAATGTGCCCCAAACCCCTTTGTCATATTGCTTCAAAGTTTTTTTTTGTTAGTTTTTTATAGCTTTATTTTTTATTGCTCCCCCAGATAGTGATAGAACCCAAACTTGTGACTCACTTAAAGAAAGAGCTTCAAGGCAACCTGCTCTTCAACCACACCAGGAGCAATCAATACTCAATACCCTTCTACCTGCGCAACATGACCTGATCTATACTCATTCTGCTAGGATCCACTACCAAATACACTTCTTCCTGTAGTGAAAGAGTAGAGCGGGTAAGATGGGTATTGAGCAGTGGGCTTTCTCAGTGTGGTTGCAGAGTGGCTTGCATTATGCCTCCTTTAAAAAGTTAGTGGTCATTAATATGCTTTTATATTTAGGACAATAAAAAAATTTTTTTAGGTTTTAGATTTTTAGATTATGGTTTCTTGCATGCATCAATTATATGCAATTATTTACAAATCAGTAATCAACATTGGAAGATTTCTTTATATACAATCATTTTTGTAAATATTTTTTTCTGAATTAGGCTAAGTTGATAGGAATAATAGAGGAATTATTGTTATTATTGCAACTATTAATTCACAGTGTGTATATACAATACTTGTATTGTAGTATTTCTCCCTTAGCAACCAATCAGGCTCAGATTTCCTTATTTAAACTACTGTAGTAAAATGAAAGCTATGCTATGATTGGTTGTTATAGGAAATAAATTTAGCTTTTCTGACCGTTTTGATTTACCCCACTAAACAGAACTTACAGAGCAGATCTGAATAATGCATTCACTGGTACTATATATAGATATATATAATACAGGGAGCATACATATTACGTATTATATTATGATAAGAAAAGTTAAAAGACTAGAGCAAATAAATATAATGCAAAATAACTAAACAAGTCAATGATTGTGCACGCATATTTATCACTTTATAATACTAAACACCAGTAAAGTTATGTATCATCTGGGGATATGTTTGTTAAAGCCTCCCTAATCCCAGTAGGTGTCACTGTAAGACAATCCTATGATATCAAAGGGACAATTTAGCAACAATGACTTTACATTTAAGCATTTTATCACATAGAACAAACCAATAATGGATATTAAGATAGTAATTAAATTATCATATCAAATTGAGAGGCTGGATTATGTCATGTAAGTCAGATTCCCAGAAATTGGATTTCAATTTACACGTTCACTGTGAAAACATATTTAGCAGTCAGTAGATAAATGTTACATGTCAAAATAAGGCTTTTGTGATATTCATTTTTTTGTGTATTGGCTAATAAAATTTATCTAAACTGTATTTGTGTTCCTACACTGAAAATCTATTGTGGTTACAATTTGCATATTTTTTATTTATTATTATTTAAGTCCAAGTCCAAGTGGCAACAAAAAACTTCTTGACTTCCATTCAATTACTTGTCACTAGAATCTGCTTCTTTTGAGTGGATTCATAAACAGAATTTTAGACCATACTAATTGTGTTTTGCATGTGTAATCATAATTCCATGGTGCATAATTTAAAGAGGAAAAGGTACATGGTTTGTACTGCTACAGGATGAGCACAACACAACCTCTCAGTATTAGTACTGTAGGATATCAATGATCTGCATCTTTAGTCACAATGATTTCCCTGGAGTGTTACATTTAAGAGAAAAGGTAAAACTTTAAGAAAATTTTGATCCTAAGTAGTGTTGAGCGAGCATGCTCGGCCAAACACCAGTTCGGCTTGAGCATTGGGATGCTCGGCACATCGCGGTGTTCGGCCGAATACCACGTTTGCTCGAGCACGA
Organism: Bufotes viridis; assembly: GCA_033119425.1. Lineage (NCBI taxonomy): Eukaryota > Metazoa > Chordata > Amphibia > Anura > Bufonidae > Bufotes > Bufotes viridis. The sequence goes on along the minus strand of CM065593.1, from coordinate 112,478,744 downwards.
TGCTAGAGTCTTCTCCCCGCAAGTTTGTTGGCTGCTATGCAGCCAATAAACATGCGGGTAAGTACTGCCACTCACTGTAATGCCATAGCCATGTTGGTTACTGGCATTAGAGTGATTGGCTGGCCGGAACGTGTCATTGGGTGCTATAAGATGGTTTGCATCTTTCTTTCAAGGGAACGAATGTCCTCAGTGAACAGTTCAAAGTTTTTGCAAAGGAACATTTAAACTAGGAAAGGGGGGCACAAAAGAGACAATCCATCAGTTCGGCTGCCCCCCGAAAAAACAATGCCAGAAGATGCCAGGAGCTGATAGGATAAGAAATGACAAGCTGAGAGTCTTGTCTACAAATGCTCGCAGTTTAGGGAATAAGATCAACAAACTTGAGTCTGTAATGGCATCTGAGAATATAGATTTAGTGGCTGTTACTGAGACATGGTTCAATGAGAGCAATGACTGGAATATAACAATACCTGGGTTCTCTCTATATAGGAAAGACAGAGAAGGCAAGAAAGGGGGTGGAGTGGCCCTATATGTGAAAGATAGCATAAAATCTAATCTAATACAAGCCAGAGAAACCAATTTAGAGTCAGTTTGGGTTACGTTGCAGCTTGGTAATCATAAGGTAACTCGTGTAGGTGTCATATATAGACCACCAAGCCAAGACAAAGAATTGGATGATCTACTAGTTGAGGAAATGGCTAAAATGACATTGAAAGGGGAAGTTGTCATTATGGGAGACTTTAATCTTCCGGATATAAACTGGAAAACCAAAATAGCTAGTTCTGCCAGGAGTACAGACATTCTAAATTCCCTACTGGGATTATCTCTACAGCAAGTAGTTGAGGAGCCAACCCGGAAGGAGGCCATTTTAGATTTGGTATTCACAAATGGCAATTTGGTATCTGATATTACTGTAGGGGAAAGATTAGGATCCAGTGATCACCAGTCAGTGAGGTTTACTATAAGTACAGTGACTGAGTCACTCCACACAAAAACAAAAGTTTTAGATTTTCGGAAAACAGACTTTTCTAAAATGAGATCAGTGGTATACGAGTCCCTATCAGACTGGAACAATTTCAATGGAGTCCAAGAGAAATGGGACTACTTAAAATTGGCACTACTGAAGGCAACAGAAAAGTGCATTAGGCTTGTCAGTAAAGGCAAAAAAAGGAAGAGACCACTGTGGTACTCAGCAGAAGTGGCCAAAATCATTAAAAACAAAAAGATGGCATTTAGCAAGTATAAAAACACCCAAAACGAGGATGACCGGGAAATCTATAAGTTGAGGCAGAGAGAGGCCAAACAAGTTATTAGAGCTTCTAAAGCTCAGGCAGAAGAGAAATTAGCTGTCAGTGAAAAAAGGTGATAAGACATTCTTCAGATACATAAATGAAAAAAGGAAATTAAAAATAGGAATTACCAAATTAAAAACAAAAGAAGGAAGGTATATGGAAGAGGATAAAGAACTAGCTGACTGCCTCAATGAATACTTCTGTTCAGTTTTTACAAAGGAAAATGAAGGAGAAGGACCTCAGTTAGGGAGGAAGACTAATGAATCCTTTGATGCATGTGTCTTTACAGAGGAAGAGGTTCTAAGTCAGCTGTCTAAAATTAATACAAATAAATCACAGGGGCCTGATGGGATACACCTAAAGCTATTAAAAGAGCTTAGAGGTGTACTAGCAAACCCATTAACAAATTTATTTAACCAATCACTGGTAAGAGGTGTCATCCCAGAAGATTGGAAATTAGCAAACGTTGTGCCAATTCACAAGAAAGGTAGTAGAGAGGAATCGGGCAACTATAGGCCAGTAAGCCTGACACCAATAGTGGGGAAATTAATGGAAACCATACTCAAGGAGAGGATTGTGTAACATCTAAAAACCCATGGGTTGATTGATAAAAAAAACAGCATGGGTTTACTTCAGGGAGATCATGTCAAACTAATCTTATTGACTTTTTTGATTGGGTGACTAAAATAATAGATGGCGGAGGTGCAGTAGACATCGCTTATCGGGACTTTAGTAAGGCTTTTGATACTGTCCCACATAGAAGGCTTATCAATAAACTGCAGTCTTTGAGCTTGAGCTCACATATTGTTGAATGGATTAGGCAGTGGCTGAAGGACAGAAAACAGAGGGTTGTAGTCAATAGAGTATATTCAGACGATGGTATTGTTACCAGTGGGATACCTCAGGGATCTGTTCTGGGACCCATATTGTTCAATATCTTTATCAGCGAAAATACAGAAGGCCTCAATGGTAAGGTGTGTCTTTTTGCTGCTGACACAAAGATTTGTAACAGGGTTGATGTTCCTGGAGGGATACACCAAATGGAAAAGGATTTAGGAAAACTAGAGGAATGGTAAAAAATCTGGCAACTAAAATTTAATGTCGATAAGTGCAAGATAATGCACCTGGGGCGTAAAAACCCAAGAGCAGAATATAAAATCAGTGATACAGTACTAACCTCAGTATCTGAGGAAAGGGATTTAGGGGTCATTATATCAGACGACCTAAAGGTGGGCAGACAATGTCATAGAGCAGCAGGTAATGCCAGCAGAATGCTTGGGTGTATAGGGAGAGGCATTAACAGTAGAAAGAGGAAGGTGCTCGTGCCGCTCTACAGAGCACTAGTGAGACCTCATTTGGAGTATTGTGTGCAGTACTGGAGACCATATCTGCAGAAGGATATTGAAACTTTGGAGAGAGTTCAGAGAAGAGCTACTAAACTAGTACATGGATTGCAGGACAAAACTTACCAGGAAAGGTTAAAGGACCTTAACATGTATAGCTTGGAAGTAAGAAGAGACAGAGGGGATATGATAGAAACTTTTAAATACATAAAGGGAATCATCACGGTAAAAGAGGAGAGAATATTTAAAAGAAGAAAAACTGCTACAAGAGGACATAGTTTTAAATCAGAGGGGCAAAGGTTTAAAAGTAATATCAGGAAGAATTACTTTACTGAGAGAGTAGTGAACGCATGGAATAGCCTTCCTGCAGAAGTGGTAGCTGCAAATACAGTGAAGGAGTTTAAGCATGCATGGGATAGGCATAAGGCCATCCTTCATATAAGATAGGGCCTGGGGCTATTCATAGTATTCAGCATATTGGGCAGACTAGATGGGCCAAATGGTTCTTATCTGCCAACACATTCTATGTTTCTATAAAGCACCCGATAACACGTGGTTCGACTCAGTCTTAGGTTACATGCACACGACTGTGTGTTTTTTGCAAAACACTGAAGCCGTTCCGTGTGCCTTCCGCAATTTGCGGAACGGGTGGCTCATTATAGAGAAGCCTATTCTTGTCCACAAAACGGACAAGAATAGGACATGCTCGTTTTTTTTTGCGGGGCCATGGAACAAAGCAATGGATGTGGACAGCACACGGAGTACTGTCCACATCTTTTGCGGACTCATTGAAGTGAATGGGTCGGCCCCCGACCAGCAAAATATGCCGCTCGGACGCGGACCAAACATACGGTCGTGTGCATGTAGCCTTAGTCAGGGAGAGCTGTGCGGTAGAAGGGACAGATAGTGTAGGGAATTTAAGTTTATTTTTTGTTAGGCAGGGTTGGTGTTAGAGACCCAAAGGTCCTTTTAAGGACTATTGTTGTATCTGGCAGCAATATATGGTTTTAGCGCAACCTGCACTAACTAGCATGCAATTTTTTGGCCCCTGCAGACATCAACATTATCTGCGCTACATCTGCTCTGTAATGTGTGCGCAGCCTAAAAATACCTCTGACATCCAGTGTACTTTCTCCTTGGATGCTGCAGACAGCGACATTATCTGAGCTACATCTCCTGTTTAACATGTGTGTATACTAAAAATATTTGTGACATCCTGTGTACTTTTTCCGTAGATGGTGTCCCCTGTGGACAGTTACATTACCTGCGCTACAACTCCTGTATAACGTTTGCGCATCCAATAAAATATTTATGACATCTAGTGTACTTTTTCCGTAGATGGTGTCCTCTGCGGACAGTGACATTACATTCTCAACATCTCCTGTATAACGTTTCAGCATCCCAAATATCTGTGACATTGCCTGTAATTTATTTGTGCATACACTTAAAAAACTGTGCTACTGTACGTGTGACATACTTGCAAGCATATATACCATTTAATAAGATGAAGGCAAGCAGTAAGAGACAGGGAAGTGGCCGTGCTGCTGATGGAGCAAGCAGAGGCCGTGGCCCTGGGGGCGGTGAAACTGTGCCTGCTGGCAGAGCACAAGAAACACACTCATCCACGATACCTAGCTACCTGTCCCAGTTTGCAGGGCAGCACAGGACACCACTCTCGAAGTCAGACCAGTGCGAGCAGGTGGTTGGTTGGATTGCAGCATATAATGCTTCGAGTCAGTTAAGAACCACCCTGTCTTCCACAAAGTCCAGTCTCAGTAGCCAAGAGTCTGGTAAACAGAATCCTCACCCTGTGTCAGGGAACAAGGAGGCCCGTTCCTCATCGGGTTCGCAGGTGCGGGCATGGGGTGCAGGTAGCTCCTCCTCCTCCTCCTGGCAGGGCATCCGGTGCTGGTGTGACCAGTGCGCGTGCACGGGTCGAGCGCCGAGTGCGCGATACACAAGCCGTACGCACGTGCACGGAAATGCGAGCGTAGTGCGTGCACGCCATTCCAAGCCACAGGTGCTACTCAGGCTGGGGAAGGGCTTCAGCCATCACCACTAGCCCTCAGCCCTATGATTGGCCCCTTTCTAAGGAAGCTTCCTGGTTGCCTGCAGCCAGTGGGCGGTCCTGGGTTCCCTGTGTATTTAAAGCTGGTCAGAGCCTTGACTCATTGCTGAGCAATTTTACCTTATGGTGAACACCCAGCTCCCTCCTGTGAACCTGTTGTTTAATCTGACTTCCCGGCTACCGACCCATTGCTTGACCCTTCGACTACGATTCCTGCTGCCCGCCACGACCCGGAACTGGATCTGACTACCCGATTGGATTATCCTTTTGTACTACGCAATTTCTGGACTTTATTCGTCCCTGCCAAGGGGTTCCACACCTAACCGCTATTCTGGCCCTGACACCCTGATCCTACTTCCTCACCATGTAGAGTCTTTGCAAACAAGTGATCCCACACTCGGATATTCCGGAGCTCTTTTCATCGCCATTCCGTAATTTTGGCTTTTTGCCAAGCCCGCTTGAAGAGGGACATGAGGAGATCTTGTGCCCTGATTCCCAAACTATCGAGCATCCACAGTCAAAAGAAGATGGTGGTGGGGAACGGCAATTAGTGTTTCACGAGGTGGATAATGATGATGAGACACAGTTGCCAATAAGTCAACCGCAATTAGTGTCTGAAGAGGTTGATGATGAGGATGAGACACAGTTGTCAATAAGTGAGGTTGTTGTTAGGTCAACAAGTGAGGAGGATGACCAGAGTGAGGAAGTGGAAGAGGAGGAGGTGTACGACAAAACCACTGACTCGAACTGGGAAGGTGGCAAGCCAAGCGAGGAGAGCAGTACAGAGGGGAAGGGATCCGCAGCACCGCAAAAAGTTGAAGAGGCGGTGGGGTGGCAAAAAGGAAAAGGCGGGCCACACCAAACTCAGTTCCCTAGAGCACCCCCTTGTAGAAATTTCCCTTGCCAAGGGGTAGGTGTTCCGCAGTCTGTCACTTTTTTTATGAAAGTGCTGACGATAAAAGAATTGTCATTTGCAACCTGTGCCGTACCAAAATGAGCAGGTGCGTGAACACTAGCAACCTCACCACCACCAGCATAATCCACCACATGGCATCAAGGCACCATAATAGGTGGGCCGAACGCCTGGTCCATATTCAGTGTCTACAGGTCACACGACTCCAAGACGGAGGTCCGGATGCCTCCCGCTCTGCACTTGGACTTTCGCAGGCACGATCAGCTAGCACATCCACTTCTGTGTCCCAGCGCAGCATACAGATGTCCATACCCCAGGTCTTAGAGCGAAAGAGCAAATACCCAAACCAACCACCCACCCACAGGCCATAGAACTAAATGCGCATCTTTCCAAATTGCTGGCCCTGGAAATGTTGCCAGTTAGGCTTGTGGACACTGAGGCTTTCCACATCCTGATGGCGGCAGCTGTCCCTCGTTACTCAGTCCCCAGCTGCCACTATTTTGCCCGGTGGGCCACCCCCACCTTACACTAGCATGTGTCTCATAACATCACCCGTGCCCTGACCAATGCTGTTATTGGGAAGGTTCACTTAATGACTGACAAATGGACAAGTGCTTGTGGCAAGGGATGCTACATTTCCCTTACAGCACACTGGGTGAACGTTATGGAGGCCGATTGATACCTTGGAATGGCACAGGTGCTACCGATGACAAGGATTGCGGACCCTACTTCCATCAGGATTTTCGCCACCATCTACATTAGTAGCTGCAACCCCCCCTCTCTTTCTCTTCCTCCACTTTGTCCTCAACTTCCACCTCTGAATTGTCATCTTGCAGCACCAGTTAGCCATCAGTCAGAAGCAGTGTAGCACTGCAGTGGGGAAGCGGCAACAGGCCGTGCTGAAACTTTTTTGCTAAGGTGACAAACAGCAGACCGCCACAGAGCTATGTCAGGGTATAAGGGACTAGACTGAGCTGTGGCTCTCGCCACTCAACCTATAACCAGGCATGGTTGTGTCTGATAATGGCCTTAACTCGGTGGCGCCTTTGGAGCTCGGCAAGCTCACACACATACCATGCCAAACCCATTGTCAAGGATGGAGGACAGTTAGCAGGAACTGATAAATAACGACAGACTGGCTTGATCCCAAACTAAGGCAAACATAGAAGGGCCCTATAAATCCCTAAGAACTCTCCCAAACTACTGTGCACATGTACAAGTCCCGGTGGTAGACAGATACATGCCCTTGTACCTATAACTGAGTGACACCTGAATTCCCTATGGTAGTGAGGGGGAACGGCCACCGGCTCCCTGCACTGAATACGGATGTAGTCAGTGTCACCTAGAATCAAGCCAGCAAACAAAACACAAAGTAAACGGAATGCACTTATCTTAGAGCAAAACAACTGCAGCCTCCAGCAGCACACACTTCATCCAGGAAGTAATATAAACCGCAAGGAGGAGCAGTAAGGGAGAGAATATAAAGCAAACCAATTAATCAAAGATAAGAGGCAGCTGAGGGAGAGAAAGGAACTGAGCAAAGTGAAACCAAAACAAAGAACGTCATACACTAGACAGGGAGGAACCTCTGACCGACTGTCTCCCAGAAATGGCGGTGACAGTACCCCCCTTCTACGGGTGGACTCCGGACACTCAGGACCGACCTTCTCAGGATGAGACCGATGGAAAGCCCTGATGAGACGAATGGCCTTAATGTCCACATCCTCTCCTCAGGATCATAACCTTCCTAATGAACGAGGTACTGAAGAGAACTGCGGATAATGCGGGAATCCACAATCCTGGAGACCTAAAATTCAAGATTACCATCAACTAAAATCGGGGGAGGAGGCAAAGAGGAAGGAACAGTAGGTTGGACATAAGGTTTTAGAAGGCACTTGTGAAAAACATTATGGATCTTCCAAGTCTGAGGAAGATCAAGACGGAAAGCAACGGGATTGATGACGGATAAGATCTTGTAAGGCCCAATAAACCTAGGACCTAACTTCCAGGAGGGATCCTTCAGTTTGATATTCTTTGTAGACAACCACACCAGATCACCCACATTCAGGTCCGGACCAGGCACACGTCTCTTATCTGCCACACGCTTATATCTCTCACTCATCTTCTTTAGATCACCATGAATCTTTTGCCAAATAAGAGACAAGGACGAGGAAAATCTCTCCTCATCAGGTAAACCAGAAGAGCCCTCTCCAGAGAATGTCCAAAACTGCGGATGAAACCCATATGCACCAAAAAATGGTGACTTATCAGAGGAGTCCTGGCGACGGTTATTTAAAGCAAACTCAGCAAGGGACAAAAACGAACACCAATTCTCCTGATTTTCCGCAACAAAACAGCGCAGATATGTCTCCAGATTTTAATTGACGCTATCGGTCTGACCATTCAACTGCGGATGAAAAGCAGAAGAAAACGACAACCGAACCCCCAAGCAAGAACAGAAGGCCTTTCCATAATCTGGAAACAAATTGCGTGCCCCAGAAACGATGTCAGAAGGAATGCCATGTAATTTAACAATATGATCAACAAATGTTTGCACCAGCGTCTTAGCATTGGGTAACCCAGGGAAAGGAATAAAATGCGCCATTTTGCTAAAACGGTCCACTACCACCAGAATCACCCGAGGAGCAAGGCAAGTCCGTAATGAAGTCCATGGACAGATGCGTCCAAGGACGGGAAGGTATGGGTAACGGGAGGAGAGATCCCAATGGCCGTGAATGAGGGACCTTGGCACGAGCACAGGTCTCGCAGGCTGCCACAAACCCCTCAACCGTCTTGCGAAGAGCTGGCCACCAGAATCTGCGAGCAATGAGATCCACTGTGGCTCTACTCCCCGGGTGCCCAGCAAGAACACTGTCATGGTGCTCCTTAAAAACTTTGTTTCGCAAAGAGAGCGGCACAAATAACCTCCCAGGAGGACAAAGATCAGGTGCCTCTGCCTGGGCTGCCTGAACCTCTGCTTCCAAATCAGGATAAAGAGCAGAGACGACCACCCCATCAGCCAAAATGGGACCTGGGTCCTCAACGTGACAGGGCATCCGCCTTCACATTTTTAACCCCAGGGCGGAACGTAAAAACAAAATTAAACCTAGAAAAGAACAAGGACCATCTGGCCTGTCTCGGATTCAGACTCTTGGCTGATTCCAAATAGGCCAGATTCTTATGGTCGGTAAACACGGTAATTGGGTGTCTGGCTCCCTCCAACCAATGACGCCATTCCTCAAAAGCCAATTTGATGGCCAACAACTCCCTATTTCCCACATCGTAATTTCTCTCTGCGGCTGAGAGCTTTTTTGAGAAAAAGGCACACGGTCGCCATTTAGCAGGAGAGGGACCCTGAGATAAGACCGCGTCCACCCCCACCTCAGAGGCACCCACCTCAACAATAAAAGGTAGAGAGACATCAGGTTGTGGAAAAATGGGAGCGGAAGCAAAACGCTCTTTAATACTAGAAAAGGCTTGAAGCGCCTCTTCCGACCAGGAGGAAAAATCCACCGCCTTTTTAGTCATATCAGTGAGTGGCTTAACAACAGAGGAATAATTCAAAATGAACTTTCTGTAATAATTAACAAAACCCAAAAAGCGCATCAGCGCCTTCTGATTTTCAGGAAGTTCCCAATCCAGCACGGCGCGGACCTTCTCCGAGTCCATCCGAAAACCAGAAGCGGAGAGAAGAAGACCAAGAAATTGAATCTCTGGAACCGCAAAACACATTTTTCCAGTTTAGCGTACAATTTATTCTCCCACAGAATCAGCAAGACCTGAGATAGGTGGTACCGATGAGTCTTGAAATCAGGAGAAAAAAATCAAAATGTCATCTAGATACACCAGTACAAATTTCCCCATTAAATGATAGAAAATGCTGTTCACAAAATGTTGGAAGACGGCCGGAGCATTCATCAAACCAAAGGGCATAACCAAGTTCTCAAAATGACCATCCAGGGTATCGAAGGCAGTCTTCCATTCGTCCCCCTTCCTGACCCTGACAAGGTTGTATGCCCCTCTTAAATCCAACTTAGAAAAAACTTTAGCCCCCACAATCTGGTTAAACAAATCCGGGATCAGAGGAAGCGGATAGGGGTCACAAATCCTGATACGGTTAAGCTCCCTGAAATCCAGACAAGGTCTTAAAGAACCATCTTTTTTTTTTAACAAAGAAAAAACCAGCGGCAACAGGTGACTTCGAGGGTCTGATATGTCCCTTTCTCAGGCTCTCAGAGATATAAGTACGCATGGTGGCTCTCTCAAGTTGAGAGAGATTGTATAATCGTGATTTAGGCAGCTTGGCGCCTGGAATGAGATTAATTGGACAATCATACTCCCGGTGAGGGGGCAACCCCTGGACACCACTCTCGGAAATCACATCAGAAAATTCAGAGAGAAAAGAAGGTACGGTCTTGGTAGAAACCTCTGCGAGAGTTGCCATGAGGCAAGTCTCTCTGCAAAACTCACTCCAACCATTTATTTGCCTTGCTTGCCAATCAATGGTGGGGTTATATTTAGTGAGCCAGGGTAGCCCCAACACTAGAGGAGTAGGTAATCCGCTTAAGACAAAACATGACACACCCTCAACATGAGTCACCCAACTGTGTCACCCACAGTCAAACGGATATTGTGAACTATGCCCTTTAATGATTTTTGAGAAAGTGGAGCGGAATCGATAGCAAAAAAACAGGTATAGCTTTTTCCAAAGTGCACACCTGGAAACCATGTGTTGTAGAAAATTGACTATCAATGAGATTGACAGCTGCTCCACTATCTACAAAAATCTCACACACAAAGTTCTTGCTGTCTAGCGCCACCCTGGCAGGTAGGAGAAAATGGGAACTACAAGCAAACGGCAAATCTTCAATTTCCGCATTAACCTTGCCAATTGTAGCAAATGGAAAGTTTTTAGAGGGTTTCTTTTCCCTTTTCTTTTTATTACCCTCAAAAAACCCCATGAACCTCCTAGAAGGGCAGACATTAGCTAAATGGTTAATACCTCCACAACAGAAACATACCCTCCTCTGAGGGCTGAATCCTCTAGTATCAGAGGCAACTAAAACCAGCTGCATGGGGTCCTCCACAGAGGGTATAGAGACAGAGTGAGACCCCTGTGCACTGCATGAGACAACTCCAGTGTCCTTGGGCTGAGACAGGAAAAAGTAGTCTCCTCTCTCTCTCTCAGACGCCTGTCAATATGAACAGCTATAGACATGGCAGACTCCAAAGACACTGGCCTCTCATGAAACGCAAATGCATTCTTTAATCTCTCAGAAAGACCATGACAAAATTGACTTCGGAGTGCAGCGTCATTCCAACCAGTATCAGCTGCACACCTCCGAAATTCAGAGCAATATATCTCTGCAGACTGTTTACCCTGGCATAAAAGTCGCAGTTTAGATTCATCCAGAGCAATACGATCCGGATCATCATATATCTGATGCAGGGCTATAAAAAATTAATCTACCTATTGGATGGAGCGTGCCCCCGCTGGCAGCAAAAAGGCCCAAGACTGAGCGTTATCCCTGAGCAGCGAGATGATGTTCCCCACCCTCTGCTCCTCATCACCAGAGGAATGGGGACGTAAGCGAAAATGGAGTTTGCAAGCCTCTCTAAAACTAACAATATTCTCACTACCCCCGGAAAACGTATCCGGAAGAGAGATTTTATGCTCGGAACAAACTCCATGAAGGTCAGCAGAACCGGTCACCTGAAGCTGAGAAACAGTTTCACGGAGATCTGCTACCTCCAGAGAAAGACCTTGCATGCGGTCAATCAAGGCTGAAACCGGATCCATGCTTGAGATGGTTATGGCGGTTAATAATGTCAAGGATGGAGGACAGTTAGCAGGAACTGATAAATAACGACAGACTGGCTTGATCCCAAACGAAGGAAAACATAGGAGGGCCCTATAAATCCCTAAGAACTCTCCCAAACTACTGTGCACATGTACAAGTCCCGGTGGTAGACAGATACATGCCCCCGTACCTATAACTGAGTGACACCTGAAAACCCTATAGTAGTGAGGGGAACGGCCACCGGCTCCCTACACTGAATACGGAGGGAGTCAGGGTCACCTAGAATCAAGCCAGCAAACAAAACACAAAATAAACGGAATGCACTTATCTTAGAGCAAAACAGCTGCAGCCTCCAGCAGCACACACTTCATCCAGGAAGTAATATAAACCGCAAGGAGGAGCAGTAAGGGAGAGAATATAAAGCAAACCAATTAATCAAAGATAAGAGGCAGCTGAGGGAGAGAAAGGAACTGAGCAAAGTGAAACCAAAACAAACACCAGACAGGGAGGAACCTCTGACCGACCGTCTCCCAGAAATGGCGGTGACACCCATGTGTTCAACTTAGTGGTTCAGCGGTTTCTCAAAACCTACCCCATTTTGCCTGAGCTACTGGTGAAGGTGCGCTGCATGTGTGCCCATTTCAGATTGTCATCTACAGCTGCCGCCGGTCTGGCAAAGCTGCAGCAGCGCTTTCAATTGCCAGCTCACCGACTGTTGTGTGACGTGAGCACGCGCTGGAACACCAAGTTCCACATGTTGGCCAGGCTTTGTGAGCACAGAGGGCAGTAGTGTAATACCAGCTGCAACATGGTCATCGCCTGTCCAGTCAGCTTCCACTCTTCACAGACGGCCAGTGGGCATGGATGTCTGACAGCTGTGAGGTTTTACGCAACTTTGAGGAATCAACACAGATAGTGAGCGGCGATGCCGCAAATATCAGTGTAACCATCCCACTTCTGTGTCTACTGAAATGCTCGCTGCTCACAATGAAGGTGGATGCTTTTCATGTGGAGGAGGTGGAAATGGGTGAAGACAGCACAGAGGGTAATAGCCAGACCACCCTAATTTCGTCTTCTCAAAATTGGATGATGAGGAGGCGAAGGAGCAGGAGAAAGTTGTCTCCGCTACAGAGGGTAGTACCCATATCAGGTTTATTCCATCTGTTTAGCGTGGATGGGCAGAAGAGGAGGAAAAGGATCAGGAGACTGAGAGTCATCCTCTTGATGCGGCACACACTGGCACACATGGCTGACTTTATGGTACGCTGCTTTTCCCGTGACCCACACGTTATACGCATTTTGGCCAACTCAGATTACTGGTTGTTCACACTTTTTGACCCCCACTACAAAGAGAACTTCTCATCTCTCATTCCCGTGGGGGAGAGGACTAGCAAAATGGTGCAATAACAGAAGGTCCTTGTGCAAAAATTGCTCCAAAAATTTCCAGCTGACAACGCTGGCGGCAGAGTACGTAGTTCCTGGGGCAACCGAGGAGGGGAGAAGAGGGGAACACACAGCAGTTCGAACTGAGGCAGGGCAACACTCTCCAAGGCCTGGGACAGTTTCATGACACCCCGCCAGCCCCTGACCCTTATGCACGGCATACTGTCACAAGGAGGGAAAAATTTTGGAAGATGGTGAAGGAGTACGTAGCAGACAGTGTCTGCGTCCTCAATGATCCCTCTGTGCCTTACAACTATTGGGTGTCCAAGCTGAACACGTGGCACGAACTGGCGCTCTACGCCTTGGAGGTGCTGGCCTGCCCTGCCACCAGAGTTTTGTCAGAGGGGATATTTAGTGCTGCTGGGGGCATAATAACTGATAAGCGCATCCGCCTGTCAACTGAAAATGCTGAACGGATGACTGTTATAATTCCCCTGCACCCCTTCCACCACAAAAAAGGGTATATGGTTCAATCTTCCTTTTCTCGTCCTCCTTCTCCTCCTCCATCATATCAACATGCTTATTAGGCTTCCCTCACTCCTAATGTTTTTGAGGGTCATCTCAGCAGCAGGCCCTCAACCATAATTTTTTCGATGATCAGCTCTAGAGATGAGCCAATCGAAGCTGAAGAAGTGGAATTGGTTTAGAATTTAAGTAAAAATAAAGACTCGCAACTAATGCGAATTTCCTCACACTTCGTTGTTTCCTAACATGGCGGCTACAATGGTGGCTAAAATGGCAGCTACTCGTGTGAGGACATGGGGCAAGGGACTCCTGGAAGGCGGGATGACCCATAATGCCATGCATGCAGCCAAGCCCGGTGATGTCACAGCCCTATAAATACGGCGGCCATCTTAGATTCTGCCATTCACACCTGGAACAGCTAATGCGAATTTCCTCACACTTCGTTGTTTCCTAACATGGCGGCTACAATGGTGGCTAAAATGGCAGCTACTCGTGTGAGGACATGGGGCAAGGGACTCCTGGAAGGCGGGATGACCCATAATGCCATGCATGCAGCCAAGCCCGGTGATGTCACAGCCCTATAAATACGGCGGCCATCTTAGATTCTGCCATTCACAATCGTGAATAAAAAAAAAAGGAAAGAAGCGATTTACTAGTGCAGGGAAAGGATAGTGAGAGGAATCATTTCATAGACAGGGAGAGTCATGGGAAAATCATCATTGTGAGAAAAAAGCGATTTACAAGTGCAGGGAAACATTACTTGGGGATCCAGATAGTCTCATAATACAGCTCTGTCATTCCAGCATTTAGTTATTGGGGTGGAAGTGCTTTGTTGAAAAGCCTTTAGTGGCTTTAATCTGTGGAAAAAGATAAATATATACGCAGGTCACTTTTGTTGTTATTTACGCTAATATAATTTGTAGTCATTTTGGTGAAAGAGTATAGGGAGGTATTTAGGTAATACACGAAAAATATAAACGCACTGCACGTTTTCAGTCATTTCTGGTGAAACAGTATAGTGAGCAATCATTTCATAGACGTGAGATTCTAGGAAAATTGCAGTGCATTTGTGTGAAACAGCATTTAGTGGCTTTAATCAGTAGATACACAAAAATATAAATGCACTGCACATTTGAAGTATTTTCTGGTGAAAGAGTTTAGGGCAGTATTTCAGTAATACATGAAAAATATAAAACGCACTTATAGTGGCTTTTTTCCGTCCAACAAGAAATATATAGGAGACGAAGGACGGGCACGTACCGTCTGTGTGACATGCCCACCGCTCTCCCGTTTGCCGGCGGCTGCTGTATCCGCCCCTTAGGGGAGGGGTTTCCCCTATTTCAACAGCAGAGAGCGGCGGCCGTGTTATGACCACCCTATTGCCGATGGCATCGCCTTACCACAAGAGGCGCACAGTGTTCCATGTGTCTGTTTGTCTGTCATGTACTTTAATATACCCAGCTCCTGATGAGCCTTAAAAGCGAAACGGCGAGCATAGAATAGGTTACAGATTCAGCACAATCCTCTGGATGGGGATATGGCAGACAGCTGTCTATAATATAGAGCCTAGACAATAAAGCTGTGTAACAATATGGACAGTGAAGGGACTGCACATTATCAGAGGGGATGTCAGTGATTGTTACCCACAGAGTGCAATTAGATCCCCGCCTCACAGCTTTAAAATCAGCTAGCCACTTATGTATCTAGTACCTCTGAACTCGTAATAGCTGGTATCGTCCTGGTTATATACTGCGCTACAACGGTTTTATAGAATATATACCAGCCTGTACGTACTGTAGATTACACAGCGTTAATATCTACATACACGCTGTACGGCATCATACTGGACAGCCAGCATTCCCCCACCAGATACGCAAAGACACACTGAGTGGTGGTTTGGCTACCATCGATAGAAGTTCAGAGGCCAAAAATACTTATTTTCTATTACTCTTTGTTTGTATGTATTTAGGTAGGGTCATACATACCTTCTCTTTTTAACGCATATCTAATAAATTTGAAATTTTATTTTATTCCCAACGTTTCTACCAACTGTGACCATATTATACCTATGAAACGTAATCTGTATCATCTTTTTAGTATTTTATTAATATAAAGTGTATAGTGACCTTTTTTCGTTCAACAATAAATATATATCCTCGGGTCACTTCCGCAGTTATTTCTGGTGAAAAGGTACAGGGGCGTATTACAGTAAAAAAAGAAAAATAGAAATACGCACTGCACTGTAGCAGTTATTTCTGTTGAAAGCGTATAGGGGCGCACTACACTCTTTAATTTTTTTCTGGTCAAAGCGTATAGTGGTCGTTAGCAGTCAGGCAGTCAGTAATGTTGGGGGGAAAATCAGGTACTCGGCGGTGTGGCAGATTTTTGTGAAGCTGCTGGAGGAGGTCAACATGGCCATATGTAGAATATGTGAGCAGAAGGTGAAGCGTGTCCAATGTTGGCACCAATGTCCTGCATCAACATCTGCAGTTTCACCATCAAGTGACCTGGGAGAACCGTGGCTCTAATGTGGTGGTCCAGCCTTCCACAGCAACCGCTACATCACCCAGTTTCAGCCAGTCCACCTCAGCCGAAGGGAGCTGTCTGTCAATCCCATCTTTTGCTGGTCCAGATGCTCCTGCTCCTACTCCTCATCAGTGATTCCGTCAGGAATCTATCACCAAAGCGATTGCCAAGAGACAACAGTATGCGTGCATGCATCCACCGGCGCAGAAGCTGAACGTGCTTCTGTCCAAGTTGCTGGTGTTTCAGTACCTCCCTTTCAAAGTGGTGGGCTCTGCACCTTTCAGAGAACTGATGGCTTGTGCCGAGCCGAGGTGGAGAGTACCAGGCCATAATTTTTTTTTCCAAAAAGGCAGTACCAGCCCTGCACACACATGTAGAAGAGAAGGTGTGCCAGTCCTTGAGCCTGTCGGTGTCTGCCAAAGTGCATGGCAGCACCGATGTGTGGAGCTGTAACCATGGTCAGGGACAATACATGTTCATTAGGGCCCACTGGGTGAATGTAGTACCTGCACAGCCACACCAGCAACTTGGACGGGTCACTCTGCTTCTGCCTCCACGTTGTCACACTGTTGGTCCTGCGACAATGTCCGTCTCTGCCACCTCATCCTCCAACATGTCCTCAGCCTCCACTGCAGGGACAAGTCACAGTGCCCCTCCAGCATACCACATGTGCAGGGCTCGGCAGTGTCATGCTGTTCTGCAACTGGATTGCCTTGGCAAACGGAGTCACACAGGGGAGTAATTGCTCTATGTGATACATCAAGAAATGAATCCTGGCTTTGTCCGTGACAACTGAAAATCGGAACCATTCTGACCAACAACCGGAAGAACATAGTGTCTGCACTGTGTCAAGGAAGGCTGAGCCATGCACCCTGCATGGCACTAGAGATGTCCCGAACTATTCGCCGGCGAACAGTTCCTGGCGAACATCGCTTGTTCGCGTTCGTTGCGGCAGGTGAACCTATGCGATGTTCGGTCCGCCCCCTATACATCATCATTGAGCAAAATTTGACTCTGTACCTCACAGTCAGCAGACACATTCCAGCCAATCAGCAGCATACCCTCCCTCCCAGACCCTCCCACCTCCTATCAAAAAGCAAGGACAGCATCCATCTTAGATTCATTCTGAACCTGCAGTGTTAGTTAGAGCAGGGAGAGTGCTGATGTTGCTGAATTAATATAGGGATTCCTGGGAAAGCGTTAGCTACTAGTGTTCTGTGTCCACTTCAGTCCTCAGAGTCTCATCTGCTCTAAGGACGGAGTCCTTACAGCACCCCAAAAAGCCCTTTTTAGGGCTGGTACAAAATTCTATTATATTATTTATATTATACTGCAGTTGCCTGCCCGTGTGTGAGAGGCCGCGGGCCCACAGACTGTACTGTGTGCACACCACTTATATAGGGTGGCACAGTACCTTGCAGATAAAAAAGGCCCACACAGACTGTACTGTGCCCACTGTCAGTGCACTCATATCGAGTGGCACAGTACCTTGCAGATAAAAAAGTCATTTAATTTTTACCCTTTGTAGGGATTAGCTTTGGTCTCGGGGATCATTCACACACAGACTGCCTCATATATCCCCTCCCTTTTTGGGATTTTTTTGCCCATCTCATGATCCGGTACTCTCTTTCACGAGTGAGGATGATGCGCTTTCGCACCCGTGGCCTCTCTCTTTTCATTTTTCTTTTTCTCTCCACATTTGGCATCAGCACATGCTCCTCATGTCCTTTCTTGGACTTCTGCAACTCTCGACTGAACTTTTCCCACTTCGGCAGACTCTTCTTCAGCCTTATCTTTGGTCTTGGGAACATCCGAGGATTCCTCCCACTCCAACTCATCAGCCTCAGCTTCTTCAGCCTTTGAGTCTCTTTTGGAGTCTTCAGTCACTTTGATAGCCTTTTCATTCTTCTCGGACACAGCATCACATACTTGCATTCTTAGCTCCTCCTCCTCTTTCTCATTAAAGTTGGAGGCCCTGGGGACATCAGGATCTTCACCACACTCGTTGTCTTCTGGCAATCCCTCCAGAGGTTCACCTCAGTTATTGTTCCAAATTTATTTAGGCTCTAGGACAGCCATCTTACAGTAGTGGACATCACCTGCATACTGGTCATCTGTCTCCTGGTATTGCTTCCCCAGCAGACTACTGGCTTTCTGGAAGGCATTGACGGCAGAGGGTACATCTTTCATGATCCGGTCTTGGCCACACACTGCTCCGAGTCTCTGGGCTTCTGCATCCACCTCAGCACCATCAGCTGGTTCAGCAGATACATCTTTTTCTGCCTTGGCTGGCGCCACAGTGCAACCAGCTCCAGACCCATTCTTAACAGGCTCTGGCTTAGACTTCTTGACATCTTTCAGAGAATCCTCCTCTTCTGGTTTCTCCTTTTCTTTCACCTGCCGCACGAGAGCAAGCTGAGACTTTCCCAACTCATAGACATTCTTCTCAACGTCCTCCTTTGAGCTCCTGAGATCCTCCATCTCTGCTCTGAGTTGCCTTTTCAGACTCTCAAATGCATCACGCTCCTCAAGCGCTTTTTCAAGGGCTCTAGCCAAGGAGAGGGCCTTGGTCTTCTTCTTAGTTTTTCGCACCAGCTTGTTAGCAGCGCCCCACTCTTGGGACGTCTGTTCCAGCTGCTCTTTACTCTGTTCTGGTGTAACAGCAGTTGTAGGAGTACCACCATTCTTCCTTAGACACTTTGTGGGATTTACACCCAGGGACTCTTCAAGCCCATTGTTGATGTCTACTATAGACTTTTGTGTCTTTCTGGAGTCTTTTCCCTTCCCCAGGACACCAGGCGGTAGACCCTTCAGTTCACTCATCTTTTCCGGGGTCTCATCTTTTGACCCTTCTGCAGTCTTCTTCAGTGACTCTGTGACGACAGCTAGTCCCTTCTCCATCGTATCTAGGGACCGTGTGGCGAGAGTGACATCAGCCCCCTGTTTGCAGCTGTACTGTCCTGTCATCTAAGACTGTCTGGATATGAGCTTCAGACACTAGGCTGACGTCACCTGACTGAACTCTCGTCTCTTCAGATATAACTGTTATCTGGTCGATACTAGTAACCACTTTAGTTTGGCAAGACCTCACATGGAAGCCTCTCTCTCTGAGTTGCTATCGGTCACAGAACATGTGTTATATTTACCGGTCGTGTCATTCTCAATCAGCTCCTCTAGGGGCAACAATGAGCTAATCCCCACCTGGGACATTTTATTAATCATAGAAACCTGTGGAGACTGCATATCCTCTAGGACTGCCCCATGTACTTGCACATTTTTTTTACAGTGGTTTCCCTCAGTTGTGAGCTCTCAAAATCAATTAGCATTTTTATACCATGCACATTTTTGTCAACAGGGGGAGCTTCTTCCCTGACCACACCCTTTGAAGGAGCAGGTATATCATCGTCACACATATCATTAGGCACTTCAAGTAACTTGTTTTTTATGTGCAGATCCTTCACATTATCCACAATATAATTATGCTTTTTGGCAAATATGGTACCATCGCTTTGCAAGAGAAAAGGCATGTGGTCGTCGTCATCATCATCACCCTCTTGTCTTGCACATGACATCACATTTTCATTTTTCTCTTCAACTACACAACTGACGCTGATCATGCGACCCTTATCCCTAGGCGTCGTGGGACCCCCCAAACTTCAGGCTAATCCCAGCCTCATGGTCTCTCAGCACTGCCAGCTCAGACCACACACAGAACCACTCCAAGTTTCTGTACAACACAAGACCCATCCATCTCACTGTGAGGACAGCTTTTTGCTCCATTAATTGTGGCACCTGTTGCTACCTCAAGCCTGCCCACTGATGGGAAAGAGATGTATAATCCTGCCATTCCTCTCTCCTATCAGCCATGAGGCCTGTCACTGCTTCACACCATTAATATAGTTTCAGTTGCCTGCCAGTGTGTGTCAGGCCCACACAGACTGTACTGTGCCCACTGCCAGTGCCCACCACTCATATCGGGTGGCACAGTACCTTGCAGATAAAAGCCATTACATTTTTACCCTTTAATATAATTTCAGTTTCCTGCCAGTGTGTGTCAGGCCCACACAGACTGTACCCACTGCCAGTGCCCACCACTCCTATCGGGTGGCACAGTACCTTGCAGATAAAAAAAAGTCATTTAATTTTTACCCTTTAATATAATTGCATTTGCCTGCCAGTGAGTGTCAGGCCCACAGACTGTACTGTGCCCACTGCCCGCTTATATAGGGTGGCACAGTATCTTGCACGCATAGTACCACTATTCCAAAAAAAAAAATGACAGGCAGAGGCAGGCCACCCCGCAGGGGCCGTCGTGGTGCTGTGATTTCCTTTGGCCCTAGAATAATGCCTAGTGTTCAGAGGCCACGTACCCTGAACTCCAAAAATTCTGAGGACATAGTTGACTGGCTTACAAAGAACACCTAATCTTCTACAGCTTCCGCCCGAAACCTTGACGCACCATCCTCCTCCAGCTCAGCTTCGGGCACCTCTCAACTTACCACTCGCCCGCCCGCCGACACCACCAACACTAGCACCACAGACGCTTCACTTGATCAGTCAGAGGAGTTATTTAAACATCAGTTGGAAGAAATGAGTAATGCGCAACCATTATTGCCAGATGATGTAGATAACAGGGAAATGTCTCAGTCAGGCAGTAAAGATGTCCCGAACTATTCATCGGCGAACCGTTCCCGGCGAACATTGTACGAGTTTGAACTTGAACTTGTACGAGTTTGCCGCGGCGGGCGAACATATGCGATGTTTGGTCCGCCCCCTATTCGTCATCATTGAGTAAACATTGACCCTGTACCTCACAGTCAGCAGACACATTCCAGCCAATCAGCAGCATAACCTCCCTCCTAGACCCTCCCACCTCCTGAACAGCATCCATTTTAGATTCATTTGGAAGCTGCAGTGTTAGTGAGAGGAGGGACAGTGTAGCTGCTGCTGATTTAATAGGGAAATCGATAGCTAAGCTAGTGTATTCAGTGTCCACTCCAGTCCTGAAAGACTCATCTGATCTCTGCTGTAAGGACAGCATCCTGACAGCACGCTAAAAAGCCCTTCTGAGTAGAGTTTAGAGAACACCTGGATGTTCGGGTTCGAGAAGTTCGGCCGAACTTCCCAAAAATGTTCGGGTTCGGGATATGAACTTGACCCGAACTTCATCCCGACCCAAACTTTTGGGCACTAAAAAGGCTGTAAAATAGTCCAGGAAAGGGCTAGAGGGCTGCAAAATGCAGGTAAATCCCCTGCAAACAAATGTGGATAGGGAAATGAATTTAAATAAAATAAAATAAAAATTAAGCAATATCAATTGGAGAGAGGTTCCATAGCAGAGAATCAGACTTCTAGTCACCCACCAATGGAGAAGGCCACTCTCATTTATTTAGGCCCCAGCACCCAGACGGAGGAGAGAGGTCACATAGCAGATAATCAGGCTTTATGTCACCCAGCAATAGAGAAGGCCACTTCTAGATATTTAGCCCACGGCACCCACACAGAGGACAGAGGTCGCATAGCAGAGAATCTGGCTTCATGTCACCCACCTCTGGAACAGGCCACTTTCAAATAATTAGGTCCCTGGCACCTAGACGGAGGAGAGTTTCATTCAACTTTTGGTTGCACCACAATATAATGGTAAAATTAAAAAAGGATTCAATAAATAAGTGCCCCGGAGTACAATAATATATGGTTGAGGGTGAGGCAGTTATAAATGTCTATTCTGCACAAGGGAGGCACAGGTCCTGTGGGATCCATGCCTGGTTCATTGTTATGAACGTCAGCTTGTCCACGTTGGCTGTGGACAGGCGGCTGCGTTTGTCAGTAATGACGCCCCCTGCCGTGCTGAATACACGTTCAGACAAAACGCTGGCCGCCGGGCAGGCCAGCACCTCCAAGGCATAAAAGGCTAGCTCTGGCCACGTGGACAATTTGGAGACCCAGAAGTTGAATGGGGCCGAACCATCAGTCAGTATGTAGAGCGGTGTGCAAACGTACTGTTCAACCATGTTAGTGAAATGCTACCTCCTGCCAACACGTTCTGTATCAGGTGGTGGTGCAGTTAGCTGTGGCGTGGCGAGATAACCTTTCCACATTTCTGCTATGCTAACCCTTCCCTCAGAGGAGCTGGCCGTGACACAGCTGTGTTGGCGACCTCTTGCTCCTCCTCTGCCTTCGCCTTGGGCTTCCACTTGTTCCACTGTGACATTTGGGAATGCTCTCAGGAGCGTGTCTACCAGCGTGCGCTTGTTCTTGCGCATCTTCCTATCACGCTCCAGTGCAGGAAGTAAGGTGGGCACATTGTCTTTGTACTGGGGATCCAGCAGGGTGGCAACCCAGTAGTCCGCACACGTTAAAATGTGGGCAACTCTGCTGTCGTTGCGCAGGCACTGCAGCATGTAGTCGCTCATGTGTGCCAGGCTGCGCAGAGGTAAGGACAAGCTGTCCTCTGAGGGAAGTGTATCGTCATCGTCCTCCGTATCCCCCCAGCCACGCACCAGTGATGGGCCCGAGTTGTGCTTGGTGTCACCCCGCTGTGAACCTGCTTCATCCTCTTTCTCATCTACCTCCTCCTCATCCTCCTCGTCCACCAGTAGTGGACCCTGGCTGGCCACATTTGTACCTGGCCTATGCTGTTGCAAAAAACCTCCCTCTGAGGCACTTCTAACAGACTGGCTTGAAAGTGCTAAAAATGAACCCATATTCTCCTCATTCTGGGCCACCTCCTCTTCCATCATCGCCCTAAGTGTTTTCTCAAGGAGACATAGAAGTGGTATTGTAACGCTGATAACGGCGTAATCGCCACTGGCCATGTTGGTTTAGTACTCGAAACAGCACAACAGGGCACACAGGTCTCGCATGGAGGCCCAGTCATTGGTGGTGAAGTGGTGCTGTTCCGCAGTGCGACTGACGTGTGCGTGCTGCAGCTAAAACTCCACTATGGCCTGCTGCTGCTCGCACAGTCTCTCCAGCATGTGCAAGGTGGAGTTCCACCTGGTGGGCAAGTCGCATATGAGGCGGTGAGCAGGAAGGCCGAAGTTACGCTGTAACGCAGACAGGCAAGCAGCGGCAGGATGTTAACGCCGGAAGCGCGCACAGACGGCCCGCACTTTATGCAGCAGCTCTGACATGTCGGAGTATTTGTGAATGAACTTCTGCACCACCAAATTCAGCACATAGGCCGGGCAAGGGATGTGCGTCAAACCGGCTAGTTCCAGAGCTGCGACGAGATTTCGCCCATTATCGCACACCACCAGGCCTGGCTTGAGGCCCACCGGCAGCAACCACTGGTCGGTCTGTTGTTCAATACCCCGCCACAACTCCTGCGCGGTGTGGGGCCTGTCCCCCAAACATATGAGTTTCAGAACGGCCTGCTGACGTTTACCCCGGGCTGTGCTGAAGTTGGCGGTGAAGGTGTGTGGCTGACTGGATGAGCAGGTGGAAGCAGAGGAGGAGGAAGCCGAGTAGAAGGAGGAGGCTACAGGAGGCAAAGAATGATGCCCTGTGATCCTTGGCGGCGGAGGGACGTGCGCCAAAGAACTCTCCGCCTGGGGCCCAGCCGCCACTACATTTACCCAGTGTGCAGTTATGGAGATATAGCGTCCCTGGCTGTGCTTACTTGTCCACGTATCTGTGGTTAAGTGGACCTTGCCACAGATGGCATTGCGCAGTGCACACTTGATTTTATCGGATACTTGGTTGTGCAGGGAAAGCATGGCTGTCTTGGAGAAGTAGTGTCGGCTGGGAACAACATACTGTGGGACAGCCATGGACATCGGCTGTTTGAAGCTGTCTGTGTCCACCAGCCTGAATGACAGCATTTCAAAGGCCAGTAGTTTAGAAATGCTGGCATTCAGGCCCAGGGCTCGAGGGTGGCTAGGTGGGAATTTACGCTTTCTCTCCAAGGTTTGTGAGATGGAGAGCTGAACGCTGCCGTGTGACATGGTGGAGATGCTTGGTGACGCAGGTGATGGTGTCAGTGGCACATCCTCTGTTTGGTGGGTGGCAGGTGCCAACATTCCTCCCGTTGCGGACGAAGAGGCCGAGGCAGCAGCAGAAGAGGGAGCAGGGGGAGCCTGAGCGAGTTTTTTTTTTAAGTTGTCCACTGCAGGTCATGCTTTACATGTAGATGCCTGGTCATGCAGGTTGTGCTAAGGTTCAGAACATTAATGACTCGCTTCAGGCTCTGATGGCACAGCGTGCAAACCACTCGGGTCTTGTCGTCAGCACATTGTTTAAAGTAGTGCCATGCCAGGGAACTCCTTGAAGCTGCCTTTGGGGTGCTCGGTCCCTGGTGGCGGTGGCCAGTAGCAGGCGAACTCTCTTGGCGGCGGCTGTTCTGCTTTTGCCCCCTGCTCCCTCTTTTGCTACGCTGTTGGCTCAGTCTCACCACTGCCTCTTCCTCTGAAATATGAAAGTCAGTGGCACGACCTTCTTTCCATATGGGGTCTAGGACCTCATCGTCCCTTGCATAGTCTTCAACAGTCTTCCTCCCTTAACTCCTGTTCGGTCTGCACACTGCAAAAAGACGCAGCAGTTGGCACCTGTGTTTCGTCATCATCAGAGACGTGCGGACTCCGATGAGGTGGCATTCCCATGTCCTCATCATCATGAAACATAAGTGGTAGTGCATCAGTGCATTCTATGTCTTCCACCACTGGGGAAGGGCTAGGTGGACTTCCTTGGGAAACCCTGCCAGCAGACTCTTCAAACAGCATAAGAGACTGCTGCATAACTTGAGGCTCTGACAGTTTCCCTGATATGCATGGGGGTGATGTGACAGACTGATGGGCTTGGTTTTCAGGCGCCACCTGTGCGCTTTCTGAGGAAAGACTGGGTGGGAGATAATGTTGTGAACGTGCTTGATCCACTGTTGGCCACCCAATTGACTAGCGCCTGTACTTGCTCAGGCCTTACCATCCTTAGAACGGCATTGGGCCCCACCAAATATCGCTGTAAATTCTGGCGGGTACTGGAACCTGAGGTAGTTGGTTCACTAGGACATGTGGCAGAACGGCCACGTCCTCTCCCAGCACCAGAGGGTCCACTAACACCACCACGACCGCGTCCCTTACTAGATGTTTTCCTCATTGTTACCGTTCACCAAGCACCACAATAAGAAAAAAAATTTGGCCCAATGTGTTGATTTAAAATTCAGGCCATTTTTTAAAGGCACCTAACACTGTCTGCCTATTTATCTAATCCAGGCACAGCAGTAACCACTGATTTAGGGGAATATCAATTGTAGGGCTAGTATTTAGGCCCTGGATGAAACGTATCCTTTTATGGACAGATTTACACTTGGAGATGCACAGTAGCTTGTGAAAAATTATGTAGGATTATGCCTTCAGCAATTGTATTTTAACACTTTGTGTAATATACCCTTTAACGGACAGAAATACACTTGGAGATGCACAGTAGCGTGTGAAGTTATTGAGGATGACCGTCTCAGCACTTGTATATACACCTTGAGTGTAATATATCCTTTTATGGACAGAAATACTCTATGAGATGCACAATAGTGCGTGCAGATTTATAGGTTTATGCTTTCAGCAATTGTAATGTAACACTTTTTGTAATATACCCTTTTACGGACAGATTAACACTTGGCCTGCAACAGCTGAAACCACTGATTTATGGTATTGTTATATTGGCAATTGAATTTCACCCCAGAAAAAAATATATCCTTTGCAGAACACTATTAAACTTGTCCAGTCACAGCTGGAAAACCAGATTTACTGTATTTCTATTTTGGCAACTGAATTTCACAGCAGAAAATAATAAATCCTTTGATGGACACTATTAAACTGGGCCAGCCACTACTGGGACACCAGATTTACGGTATTGCTATTTTGGCAATTGAATTTCACCCCAGAAAAAAAAAATATCCTTTGCCGGACACTATTAAACTTGTCCAGTCACAGCTGGAACACCAGATTTACTGTATTTATATTTTTGCAACTGTATTTCACCACAGAACAAAATCTTTCCTTTGACGGATACTATTAAACTTGCCTGCTCACAGCTGAAACACCATATTCACTGTATTTCTATTTTTGCTACTGACTTTCCCCCCAGAAAATAATATATCATTTGACGGACACTAGGGAAATTGTCCAGTCACAGCTGGAATACCAGATTCAGGGAGTTTGCTATTTTGGCAATTAAATTTCACCCCAGAAAAAAATATACCCTTTAACAGACAGATTTAAACTAGGCCTGCAATAGCTGGAACACCAGATTCACTGTATTTCTATTTTTTCTACTGACTTTCACCCCAGAAAATAATATATCCTTTGATGGACACTAGGGAAATTGTCCAGTCACAGCTGGAACACCATATTCAGGGTATTGCTATTTTGGAAATTAAATTTCACCCCAGAACAAAATCTATCCTGTGACGGACTTTATTAAACTTGGCCAGTCACAGCTGAAACCACTGATTTATTGTATTGCTATTTTGGCAATTGAATTTCACCCCAGAAAAAAATATATCCTTTGCCGGACACTATTAAACTTGTCCAGCCACAGCTGGAAAACCAGATTTACTGAATTTCTATTTTGCAACTGTATTTCACCACAGAACAAAATCTTTCCTTTGACGGATACTATTAAAATTGTCCAGTCACAGCTGAAACACCAGATTTACTGTATTTCTATTTTTGCAACTGAATTTTACACCAGAAAATAATATATCCTTTGAAGGACACTAGGGAAATTGTCCAGTCACAGCTGGAACACCAGATTTACTGTATTTCTATTTTGGCAACTGAATTTCACCCCAGAAAATAATAAATCCTATGACAGACACTATGAAACTTGTCCAGTCACAGTTGGAACACCAGATTTACTGTATTGCTATTTTGGCTATTGATTTTCACCCCATAACATAATATATCCTTTGCCGGACACTTTTAAACTTTGCCAGCCACTGCTGGGACACCAGATTTAGGGAACTGCTATTTTGGCAATTGAATTTAACCCCTTAATGAAATATAGAAATTTATATCCTGAGTTTCTAGGGGTGACAATAAGCACAGCCAAGCCCCTGATGTAGGATATAGCAAAAAAAAAAAAAAAAAAAACTAGTATTGATGGATTGATGGACTCGGTGGCAGCTTGTGCTGGTGCACCACAAGACACAAAATGGCCGCTGATCAAAGTGACAGAAAAACGCTCTGTGCAGCCTAAAAACCAGTGAGCAATTAACTAGCAGAAGTTGAATGATTCACAGCTGTCGATCGATCACTTCATTAGGTGTTTTTGCTGACTTTTCCCTGTCTAATCTCGCCCTCACAGAAGCTGCGTCCTCTCCCTACACTAATCAGAGCAGTGTGACGTGCGGCGCTACGTGACTCCAGCTTAAATAGAGGCTGGGTCACATGCTGCACTTGGCCAATCACAGCCATGCCATTAGTATGCATGGCTGTGGTGGCTTCTTAGGGCAAGAAGTAAAACGCTAGCTGATTGGCTGCTATACAGCCATTCAGAAAGCTGGAAGAAATCGCTGAACAACAGACCCGAACCACAACTTTTTAAAAAATGTTCGGGTACGGGTCCGAGTCCCCAAAACCAGTTCGGGTTCGCTCATCCCTACTCTCTACTAGTGATGTCGCGAACATAAAATTTTCAGTTCGCGAACAGCGAACGCGAACGCGAACTTCCGCAAATGTTCGCGAACGGGCGATCCGGGCGAACCGCCATAGACTTCAATTGGCAGGCGAATTTTAAAACCCACAGGGACTCTTTCTGGCCACAATAGTGATGAGAAAGTTGTTTCAAGGGGTCTAACACCTGGACTGTGGCATGCCGGAGGGGGATCTATGGCAAAACTCCCATGGAAAATTACGTAGTGGACGCAGAGTCGGGTTTTAATCCATAAAGGGCATAAATCAACTAACATTCCTAAATTGTTTGGAATAACGTGCTTTAAAACATCCAATGTGTGTATACGATCAGGTATGATGTTGTATCGATCAGGTAGTGTAAGGGTTACGCCCGCTTCACTGACATTGACAGACCAAACTCCCCTTTTAATGCACCGCAAACAGTTCATTTGCACAACCGCAAACTCCCCATTTGCACAAGGTTGGATACCAAGCTAGCCACGTCCCGATGATGTCATTGAAGGTTTCTTCCTCCACCCAGCCACGTACAACACCAAGGGTCCCCAAAAGATGAATTGAATTGATTTTTCGAACAGTGAGATGGTTAAAAAAACGCTGGCTCCCTCCACTCTGTTTTAAACCACGGTGACTGCGTCTGCGCCGTGCAATTTACTGTCACACCCGATATGAGTGGTATTTTCTGTAGTACTATTCTCATCAGTTTAATCCTCTAACGTCCCCAATCTGGGGGCCATTTATTGAATAGATTTTTCGAACGGGAGATGGTTAAAAAACGCTGGCTCCCTCCACTCTGTTTTAAACCACGGTGACTGCGTCTGCGCCGTGCAATTTACTGTCACACCCGATATGAGTGGTATTTTCTGTAGTACTATTCTCATCAGTTTAATCCTCTAACGTCCCCAATCTGGGGCCATTTATTGAATAGATTTTTCGAACGGGAGATGGTTAAAAACGCTGGCTCCTCCACTCTGTTTTAAACCACGGTCACTGCGCCTGCGCCGTGCAATTTACTGTCACACCCGATATGAGTGGTATTTTCTGTAGTACTATTCTCATCAGTTTAATCCCTCTAACGTCCCCAATCTGGGGGCCATTTATTGAATAGATTTTTCGAACGGGGAGATGGTTAAAAAAACGCTGGCTCCCTCCACTCTGTTTTAAACCACGGTCACTGCGTCTGTGCTGTGCAATTTACTGTCACACCCGATATGAGTGGTATTTTCTGTAGTACTATTCTCATCAGTTTAATCCCTCTAACGTCCCCGATTCCCCAATCTGGGGGCCATTTATTAAATAGATTTTTTGAACGGGGAGATGGTTAAAAAAACGCTGGCTCCCTCCACTGATATGAGTGGTATTTTCTGTAGTATTATTCTCATCAGTTTAATCCCTGTTACGTCCCATATCAGGGATTGCCTTTTGTGAAAAAAAATTTAGGCCGGGTACCTTCTACTGCCTTCACAGTGACAGACCAAACTCTCATACACTAAACTGAATTGATTTCAGGAACCGGGAGATGGAAAAAGCAGCTTGGTCGGTCCTCTTACTCCCAAATTGGGGCACTGCGCGTGCACAGAGCAATGTGCTGTGACACCCTATATGAGTGGTGTCTTAACTAGTACTATTGCTATCAGTTTAATCCCTGTTACGGACCCTATCCGGTCGAATTGATTAACCATTGTCGAATCCCCATTGACATCCCCCTTATAAGCTGTGTAAAGCATATTTTTAGTTTGGTTTTGAACTGCTGCATCCTTTCCGACTTTCGGTAATTTGGTAACATTTCTGCCACTTTCTGCTTATACCGGGGTCTAGTAGCGTGGCCACCCGATCGCTTTTGGTCTGACCATAATGAAGCAACGGCCTTATCATCTGGGGTGTGGCAACATTGCCAACACACTTATAGAGGTGATGATGATTGCTTCATTGTGATACGCAAGCCCCTTCACCACAACAAGTTAACGATCACGAAGGGGAATTGACACTTGTATGTGCCTTTTTTTTTTGTTTGTTTTTGCAGCCACAGTGCTGCACCATAGGACAGAAAAATTAGGCATGTACACATGCCTGAAAAATAATGGCACTGTTGCAGCCGCTATTGTAGCAGCGGCCGGAAAATTTATGTTTTCCAGGCAGAAAAGTGACTAAAACATTGCGGCTTGAACCCTAGTTGGTGGTGGAGAATTCACGAAAGTCATCCGGTATGCAGACATTAAATACAGCAGCGTGGGGACCATTTTGAGGCCATGGCATGTAATCAGGCCTTTTGTTAGTCAAACGTATCCCCACTGTCAGTCCCTTCGGGATCCATGCCTCATTCATCTTTATGAAGGTGAGGTAATCAACACTTTTTGACCGAGGCGACTTCTCTTGTCAGTGACAATGCCTCCTGCTGCACTGAAGGTCCTTTCTGACAGGACACTTGAAGCAGGGCAGGCCAGAAGTTCTATTGCAAACTGGGATAGCTCAGGCCACAGGTCAAGCCTGCACACCCAGTAGTGAAGGGGTTCATTGCTCCTCAGAGTGTCGATATCTGCTGTTAAGGCAAGGTAGTCTGCTACCTGTCGGTCGAGTCGTTCTCTAAGGCTGGATCCCGAAGGGCTGTGGCGATGAGTAGGACTGAAAAAGCTCCGCATGTCCTCCATCAACAACACATCTGTAAATCGTCCAGTCCTTGCCGCCGTGGTATGAGGAGGATTACACTCACCTCTTCCCTGTTAGATTCCCGTTGTGCTGTGACATCCCCCTTATAAGCTGTGTAAAGCATATTTTTTAGTTTGGTTTTGAACTGCTGCATCCTTTCCGACTTTCGGTAATTTGGTAACATTTCTGCCACTTTCTGCTTATACCGGGGGTCTAGTAGCGTGGCCACCCAGTACAGATCGTTCTCCTTTATCCTTTTTATACGTGGGTCCCCCAACAGACATGACAGCATGAAAGACCCCATTTGAACAAGGTTGGATGCAGAGCTACTCATTTCCCGTTCCTCGTCCTCACTGATGTCATTGACGGTCTGTTCTTCCCCCAGCCACGTACAACACCATGGGTCCCAGATAGGTGACAACAACGAGCACCCTGGGGTGCCTGCTGTGGTTGGTCTTCCTCCTCCTCAAAGCCGCCACATTCCTCCTCTGACTCCTCTTCCTCATACTCCTCTTCCAGCGTTGCTGCAGGTCCAGCAAGCGATGATGACAAGGCTGTTTCTGGTGGTGATGGTGACCACAACTCTTCCTCTTCCTCTTCACGCTCATCTACAGCCTGATCCAGAACTCTTCGCAGGGCACGCTCCAGGAAGAAAACAAATGGAATGAGGTCGCTGATGGTGCCTTCGGTGCGACTGACTAGGTTTGTCACCTCCTCAAAAGGACGCATAAGCCTACAGGCATTGCGCATGAGTGTCCAGTAACGTGGCAAAAAGATTCCCAGCTCCGCAGAGGCTGTCCTAGCACCCCGGTCATACAAATACTCGTTGACGGCTTTTTCTTGTTGGAGCAGGCGGTCGAACATTAGGAGTGTTGAATTCCAACGTGTCGGGCTGTCGCATATCAAGCGCCTCACTGGCATGTTGTTTCGCCGCTGAATATCGGAAAAGTGCGCCATGGCCGTGTAGGAAAGCCTGAAATGGCCACACACCTTCCTGGCCTGCTTGAGGACGTCCTGTAAGCCTGGGTACTTAGACACAAAACGTTGTACGATGAGATTCAACACATGTGCCATGCACGGCACATGTGACAACTTGCCCAAATTTAATGCCGCCAACAGATTGCTTCCATTGTCACACACCACTTTGCCGATCTCCAGTTGGTGCGGGGTCAGCCACTGATCCACCTGTGCGTTCAGGGCGGACAGGAGTGCTGGTCCTGTGTGGCTCTCTGCTTTCAGGCAAGTCAACCCCAAGATAGCGTGAAACTGTCGTATCCGGGATGTGGAATAGCCCCTGGGGAGCTGGGGGGATTCAGTTGATGTGCAGCCAGACGCCGTAGCAGAAGAGGACTCAGCCGAGAAGGATATCGAAGAGGTTGGAGTAGGAGTAGAGGAGGTGGCAGTAGGTCTGCCTGCAAGTCGTGGCGGTGTCACCAACTCCGCTGCGGAGCCACGCATTCCATGCTTGTCAGCCGTCAGCAGGTTGACCCAATGCGCAGTATACGTGATATACCTGCCCTGACCGTGCTTTGCAGACCAGGTATCAGTGGTCAGATGGACCCTTGCCCCAACACTGTATGCCAGAGATGCCATGACTTCCTTTTCAATGACATGGTAGAGGTTTGGGATTGCCTTTTTTGAAAAAAAATTTCGTCCGGGTACCTTCCACTGTGGTGTCCCAATAGCGACAAATTTTTTGAAGGCCTCAGACTCTACCAGCTGGTATGGTAAAAGCTGGCGGGCTAAGAGTTCCGTCAAGCCAGCTGTCAGTCGCCGGGCAAGGGGGTGACTTTGTGACATTGGCTTCTTATGCTCAAACATGTCCTTGACAGACACCTGACTGTGGGCAGATGAGCAGGAACTGCTTAAGGTGAGAGATGGAGTGGCGGGTGGTTGAGAGGGGGCAGGGAGGACAGCAGTGGTTGACGTGGCTGAAGATGCTGGACCAGGAGGAGCATGGTGGCTTTGAGTTTGTGTGCTGCTTGTACTCATGTGTTGATCCCATAGGCGTTTGTGATGTGAGATCATGTGCCTTCGCAAAGCAGTTGTACCAAGGTGGGTGTTGGACTTCCCACGACTCAGTTTCTTTTGGCACAGGTTGCAAATGGCATTGCTTTTATCAGAGGCAGACACACAAAAAAATGCCACACTGCTGAGCTTTGCAATGACGGCATTCTAGTGGTGGCAACAGCATGCGTTGACTGGCGTGCTGTCTGGCTGACCCCAGGTGCCGATACATGCTGTCTGACTGTGCCACTAACTCCTTGCGACGACCTCCCCCTGCTTCCAACTCGTCTCCTTATTCTCTCTGTCTCCCCTTCAGAACTTTCCCCCTCTTCTTCTCTTCGAGCCGGCACCCACGTGGCATCCGTGGACACATCGTCATCATCAACCGCTTCACTTGTATCTGACACCTCAGCAAAGGAAGCAGCAGCGGGTACAACATCATCATCATCACACTGTACGTCCATGTGTGTAATCCTGCCTGACTGAGACATATCCCCGTAATCTACATCATCTGGCAATAATGGTTGCGCATCACTAATTGCATCCAACTGATGTGTAAATAACTCCTCTGACGAATCAAGTGAAGCGGCTGTGGTGGCTGTGGTGGTAGTGGTGGTGGTGGCGACGGGCGGGTGCGTGGTAACTTGAGAGCAGGTGACCGAAGCTGAGCTGGAGGAGGATGGTGCGTCAAGGTTCTTAGCGGAAGCTGTTGAAGATTGGGTGTCCTGTCTAAGCCAGTCAACTACGTCCTCTGAATTTTTCGGGTTCAGGGTACGTGGCCTCTGAAAACTGGGCATTATTCCAGGGACAGTGGAAATCACAGCACCATGACCACGACGGCCCCTGCGGTGTGGCCTGCCTCTGCCTGTCATTTTTTTAGATAAGTGGTACTACGCGTGCTAGGTACTGTGCCACCCGGTATGAGTGGTTGGCACTGGCAGTGGGCACACTACAGTCTGTGGAAGTGGGCCTGACACACACTGGCAGCAGGCAAGCAACTGAATTTAGACTACTGTCTAAAAATTAAATGCCTTATTTATCGGCAAGCTACTGTGCCACCCGGTATCAGTGGTTGGCACTGGCAGTGGGCACACTACAGTCAGTGGAAGAGGGCCTGACACACACTGGCAGCAGGCAAGCAACTGAATTTAGACTACTGTCTAAAAATTAAATGCCTTATTTATCGGCAAGCTACTGTGCCACCCGGTATCAGTGGTTGGCACTGGCAGTGGGCACACTACAGTCAGTGGAAGAGGGCCTGACACACACTGGCAACAGGCAAGCAACTGAATTTAGACTACTGTCTAAAAATTAAATGCCTTATTTATCGGCAAGCTACTGTGCCACCCGGTATCAGTGGTTGGCACTGGCAGTGGGCACACTACAGTCAGTGGAAGAGGGCCTGACACACACTGGCAGCAGGCAAGCAACTGAATTTAGACTACTGTCTAAAAATTAAATGCCTTATTTATCGGCAAGCTACTGTGCCACCCGGTATCAGTGGTTGGCACTGGCAGTGGGCACACTACAGTCAGTGGAAGCGGGCCTGACACACACTGGCAGCAGGCAAGCAACTGAATTTAGACTACTGTCTAAAAATTAAATGCCTTATTTATCGGCAAGCTACTGTGCCACCCGGTATCAGTGGTTGGCACTGGCAGTGGGCACACTACAGTCAGTGGAAGAGGGCCTGACACACACTGGCAGCAGGCAAGCAACTGAATTTAGACTACTGTCTAAAAATTAAATGCCTTATTTATCGGCAAGCTACTGTGCCACCCGGTATCAGTGGTTGGCACTGGCAGTGGGCACACTACAGTCAGTGGAAGAGGGCCTGACACACACTGGCAGCAGGCAAGCAACTGAATTTAGACTACTGTCTAAAAATTAAATGCCTTATTTATCGGCAAGCTACTGTGCCACCCGGTATCAGTGGTTGGCACTGGCAGTGGGCACACTACAGTCAGTGGAAGAGGGCCTGACACACACTGGCAGCAGGCAAGCAACTGAATTTAGACTACTGTCTAAAAATTAAATGCCTTATTTATCGGCAAGCTACTGTGCCACCCGGTATCAGTGGTTGGCACTGGCAGTGGGCACACTACAGTCAGTTGAAGTCAGCCTGACACACACTAGCAGCAGGCAAGCAGCTGAAATTACACTAAAGTGTAAAAATTAAATGCCTTTTTTATGCAAAGTCCTGTGCCAGCCGGTATGAGTGGTGGACACTGGCAGTGGGCACACTACAGTCAGTGGAAGTCAGCCTGACACACACTGGCAGGCAACTAAACTTAGATTAAAGTGTAAAAATTAAGTGCCTTTTTTTAAGCAAAGTCCTGTGCCACACGGGATGACAGGGTGGGCACTGGCAGTGGGCACACTACAGTCAGTTGAAGTCGGCCTGACACACACTAGCAGCAGGCAAGCAGCTGAAATTACACTAAAGTGTAAAAATTAAATGCCTTTTTATGCAAAGTCCTGTGCCAGCCGGTATGAGTGGTGGACACTGGCAGTGGGCACACTACAGTCAGTGGAAGTCAGCCTGACACACACTGGCAGGCAACTAAACTTAGATTAAAGTGTAAAAATTAAGTGCCTTTTTTAAGCAAAGTCCTGTGCCACACGGGATGACAGGGGTGGGCACTGGCAGTGGGCACACTACAGTCAGTTGAAGTCGGCCTGACACACACTAGCAGCAGGCAAGCAGCTGAAATTACACTAAAGTGTAAAAATTAAATGCCTTTTTATGCAAAGTCCTGTGCCAGCCGGTATGAGTGGTGGACACTGGCAGTGGGCACACTACAGTCAGTGGAAGTCAGCCTGACACACACTGGCAGGCAACTAACCTTAGATTAAAGTGTAAAAATTAAATGCCTTTTTTTGATGCAAAGTCCTGTACCACACGGAATGACAGGGGTGGGCACTGGCAGTGGGCACACTACAGTCTGTGGGCCTGCAACTCCTCACACACAGGCAGGCCAGGCAACTGCAATATGTATATAAAGGGAAAAAAAAGCAGACTAATGTTGCAGCCCTAAAAAGGGCTTTTTGGGGTGCTGTCAGGACGCTGTCCTTACAGCAGAGATCAGATGAGTCTTTCAGGACTGGAGTGGACACTGATTTCACTAGCCTAGCTATCAATTTCCCAATTAAATCAGCAGCAATTACACTCTCCCTCCTCTCACTAAGACTGCAGCTTCCGAATGAATCTAAAATGGATGCTGTTCAGGAGATGGGAGGGTCTGGGAGGGAGGGTATGCTGCTGATTGGCTGGAATGTGTCTGCTGACTGTGAGGTACAGGGTCAAAGTTTGCTCAATGATGATGTATAGGGGGCGGACCGAACATCGCATATGTTCGCCCGGCAGAGGCGAACGCGAACAAGCTATGTTCGCCGGGAACTGTTCGCGGCGGATAGTTCGGGCCATCTCTACTCTCTACACTTTCACAATAAATAACTGCAGAAGTGACCTGAGAATATATATTTCTTGTCTGACTGAAATCGACCACTATACACTTTCACCATAAATAACTGCAACAGTGCAGGGCGTATATATTTTTCTTTTTTTACGGAAATACGCCTCTTTACGCTTTTACCAGAAATAACTGCAGAAGTGACCTGAGAATATATATTTTTCTTGTTGGACTGAAATAGGCCACTATAGGCTTTCACCATAAATAACTGCAACAGTGCAGGGCGTATATATTTCTTTTTTTACTGAAATATGCCTCTCTACGTTTTCACCAGAAATAACTGCAGAAGTGACCTGAGAATTTAAATTTGTTGTTGGACTGAAATAGGCCACTATAAGCTTTTACCATAAATAGTAGTGATGAGCGGCAGGGGCAATATTCGAATTCACGATATTTTATAAATATTTGGTAGAATATTCATCATATATTCACAAATTATCGAATTAACTTATTTTCTAGATAGCGAAAATCATCAATGTAATATTCACGTAATGCGCGCACAATACAGGTGTGGGTCACTATAGCTACATTTTTAAAACTGCTCAAGTTTAATGAAACTGAAGAAAATGGTTGGCACGGCAGAACATTACAATAGCTTTATATGCAAATAGAGTGCTCCAATATATTCGCGATTCCGCAAATCTGACTGACTATCTCTCACTAACTATCTGTATTATATATATAAACAAACTAACTACAGTATCTAATGTAATGTGACAAATGAAAACGAGAGAGTACAGCAATAACACTGCTGTCTCTCTCAGAACTGTAATAAACTGTAGAAAATTGCTGTGTGGAGGTTCTTATATAGCAAGGGGTAGGCAACTTTTCTATTGGTTGCCAGAGATGTTGCTAAGCTCAGACAAAGACATAGCAGCCTTCACATTGGGCCACAAGCAAAAAGGGAGGTTACTGCTGAAAAAAAAAGTTGAATATTCGAAAATACGAATATATTTCACTATATTCTAAATAATCGCGAATTCTCAAAGTTGCGGTTTTTGCATTTAAAATTCGCAATTCGAATATTCACGCCCAACACTAATAAATAACTTTAACAGTGCAGTGCATATATATTTTTCTTTTTTTTACTAAAATACGCCTCTGTACCCTTTTTAACAGATATAACTGCAACAGTGCAGTGCGCATATATATATATATATATTTTTTTTTTTACTGAAATACGCCTATAGGCTTTCAACAGAAATAATTTAATAAGTGAAATGCGTATATATTTTTCTTGTAATACTGAATAAGATGCTAAGATATATGCCTCTAAAGGCATTTCAACATAACACTTGCAGCCCAATAAGCTGGAATGACAGAGCTGTTTAATTACTATTTTGATCCCCAAATAATATTTCCCTGCACTTGTTAATCACTTCCTATCAATGTCTCTAGCGCCTTATGACGTCTCTCCCTGCAGCAAGATGCTGTGAAATGATTCCTCCCTATCCTTTCCCTGCACTAATAAATCATTTTTTTTCAGTCTTTTTTTTTTCCACAATCGTTTTTCTACTTGCTGTCCCTAGTGCCTTCACACATCTGTCCCTGCACTCTGAACGCTGGAAAATGTCTGACTAAGATGGCAGCGTATTTATAGGGCTGTGACATCATAGGGCTGGCTGGCTGCTGATTGGCTACATGCAGGCATGTAAATCTGGGTGATCCCGCCTTCCCAGAGTTCTTTGCCCCATGTCCTCAGTCCTTACACATGTAGCCACCATTTTAGGAAAATTGCAATACCATGAAGCACAAGGAAATTCGCATGTGTTGCAAATCGAAGTTTTCCTGAAATTCTAAACTAATTCCACTTCGTCAACTTAGATTCACTCATCTCTAATCAAAACAATTAGCAACAGAGAAGTCTCCTTGCCACCTGAGATCATCCTACTTTGGCTCCTTCTAAAGACTTTAAGCCTGCTAAATGTTCTGTTATTACAGTACAGTATATGATTTATACAAGCAGCCAAACTAAGACAAAGGCCCTCCTACAGTTTTTCAGTGGCAGACAAAGGTTGACCAGCTTGTTCGTATGGAGGAGCTCTATAGCTGGGAGACAAACTCCAGGCATATATTTTTCAAAACTTAGGGCCCCTGGATGACAAGTACTAGAGCTGTACATGCATAAACCTGATCGTCTCGCCTCACGCTATCGCTGGTGTTCCAGCACTCTCTCCCGTGGAAAATTTTAGGAGTTACGGTGATTGCATCATGACCTCATCTGTATTGTGCAAACTCTTCCTTTAGAACACATTTATTGTTTCCTTAGACTTTGTTTTGT
Source organism: Bufotes viridis (assembly GCA_033119425.1). Taxonomy (NCBI): domain Eukaryota; kingdom Metazoa; phylum Chordata; class Amphibia; order Anura; family Bufonidae; genus Bufotes; species Bufotes viridis. The sequence goes on along the minus strand of CM065593.1, from coordinate 112,440,859 downwards.
CCTTTTTACTGTATTGGTTTAATATGTTAAAATTGTAATAAAAACTGAGTTTTTAGCAATATAAGCAATAAAATATGAAATTTAAATGCTTTGTATTTGACCTACTGATGATGTTGGATAGCTCATAGATCTTGCCTCTTCACATTTATTTGATCAGTCCTGCCCTTCGAATTCTTCCTCTAGATTAAAGCACCTGCTTCCTCTAAACTACACCGTCCAATATTCTAATAGTCTAGCTAACATCTTCTATGCTAGGCTACAAACTGTTGCTGCTTATCTGTGTACCAAACTTGTATTGCATCTGGCCACATCTCTGCTTTACAGTACAAACTGTTATTGCTTATCTGTGTACCAAATGTCTTAATTGGCTATGTTTGCTTTAATAATGCCATCCTCCCAGATTGTTTCAGTCACTGGATGCAGAAACTAATTCCAGATCTTGGGTATAACATTTTATGCAGAAAAACAACGGAAATTGTCCAGCACCGAGATGAATAAAAGTCTTCAATCTTTATTCCATAAATTTTAAAAAATACACTTCTTCACATTGACAGCGGTAACGCTACCAACGAGTTTCGATCTATCAGATCTTAGTAATGGTATGGGTCAAATGCAAGTATAGTGCTCCAATATACCTAGTGTGAACTGACTTCACCAACCAGGCTGGAATTGCCATTACCACACAGGTGGTTGTGATATCAGCCATTCCTTGCATTTAACCCCTGCTGCTCACAATTACACATAAAAACAATGTCATAAAATAAAATGAAATAAATATAGAACAAGACATCTCTCTCCCAATTATTTATCTTTTTAAGCTTTGATAAAGCAAATCCAATCATCCACAGCCAAACTATATAAGGGAAACTACCCTTCATATACGGAAATATCACATATATTGCATAAGCATTCAAATATTCTGAAAAAAATCATCAATCCCCTGAATCTCACAAAGCCCGCTAAGGCACATAAACATGTCAGGATGACCGTATTGCGTTATGTGATATTATATTAACAGCAATACACCTATACCCCATGCGTCTTTCATAACATGCATTCCACAATTGTATAGTGATGATTGATCACCAAAGTATTCGGATGTTTGGGTGCTTGGGCCGAACACATAGCTATGTTCATGTGCTCGACCAAGCACCCGTGTATAATGGAAGTCAAGGGGGGAGGGTGCCTGATTCATTGGAAAAGGTCAGAAAGTGACAGAAACACCTCCAAAATGGATCGGGCACAGCATGGGGATGATGTCTGGATGCATCTTGGACTCCCAGGTCACTGCTGGGAACCATGTTGTCTGAGTTGTATGCCACTTTTACAGACTGACAAAAATATGCCCAAAATCCCCCCCAAAAAATCTATTTTACAGGAAAAATTGTTAGGAAACATTCTTTCCTGTATATTCAATTGTATATAAAGTGCCAACAATTACATGGAAGAGGCACTCCGCGAACAGCCTGTATATCACATGAAGGAGGGCCTCATTCACATTGTGATACAATTCTTCAGGTTGTGGGACTTCTACACTCATAAAGCCTATGCACTAAGTGAAAGGGCTGTCAAAAATTACAAGGAACCGGCACTCCAAAACAACCTTTGTTACACATAAAGGAGGGCATCATACACACCCTTGAAAAATGATCATTGATGGCCTGCTGGTTACCCTCAAAAACATTTGGAGCAAGGTACTACTGTTGACCCTCTAAAATATTATGAGCGAGGGTCTGCTGCTGATCTGACCATCAAAAACATTAGGGGCGAGGGCCATATTGTAGGTGAGGACCTGCAGGTGAGCTGACCCTCTAAAATATTGTAGGTGAGGGTCTGTAGATGAGCTAACCCTCTAAAATATTGCAGGTGAGGGCCTGCAGGTGAGCTGACCCTCAAACTTTTTTTTAGGTGAGGGCCTGCAAGTGAGCTGACCCTCCCAAACTCTTCAGCATCCACAGTCAGAAGAAGATGACGGTGGGGAATGGCAATTAGTGTTTCACGTGGTGGATGATGCAGAGGAGTCACAGTTGTCAATAAGTGAGGGTATTGTTAGGTCAACACAAGTCAGGAGGATGAGCAGAGTGAGGAAGTTGAAGAGGAGGTGGTGGACGATGACATCACTTACCCAACCTGGGAAGGTGGCAAGCCAAGCGAGGACAGCAGTACAGATGGGGAGGCATCCACAGCACCGCAACAGGTTGTAAGAGGCTGTTGGATGGCAAAAGGGAGAAGGCGGGCAACACCAAATAGGCCTGCGCACAGATGTCCTTAACCCAGGACTTTGAACGTAAGTGCAAATAACCAGCCACCCACCAGCAGGCCATAGGACTAAATGCACACCTTTAAAAATTGCTGGCCCTGGAAAGGTTTCAATTTAGGCCTGTGGACATTGAGACTTTCCTCAGCCTCATGGCTGTCCCTGTCCCTCGTTACTCAGTCCCCAGCCGCCATTATTTTTCTCAGTTTGCCGTCCCCGCATTACACCAGCAATTGTGTACCGTAACGTCACCCGTGCCCGGACCAACACAGTTATTGGGAAGGTCCACTTAACGACTGACACATGGACAAGTGCTTTTGGCCAGGGACTCTACATTTCTGTGACGGCACACTGGGTGAACCTTGTGGACGCCAAGGATTGCGGGCTCCCATTCCATCAGAATTTTCACCACATACATTAGTTGCAGCAATCCCCCGTCTCCTACTCCTATTCCACCTCTGAATTTTCATCTTGCAGCACCAGTCAGATATCAGTCAATTGCTGGAAGCAGTGTAGCATGGCAGTGGGGAGGTGGCAACAGGCCGTGCTGAAACTCATTTGCTTAGGTGAAAAACAGCACGCCGCCACAGAGCTGTGGCAGGGTATAAGGGAAAACACTAAGCTGTGGCTCTCACCACTTAACCTACGACCAGGCATGGTTAATTGTGTTTGATAATGGCCGTAACTTGTTGGCAGCTTTGGAGCTCAGCAAGCTCACACACATGGCAATAATACAGCATATATGTCCCATGCACAACAAACATCCCAAACTTATACATTAATATAATTAAAAAACATAACAAACGAGAGTGGAGGTAAACTAATGGCATTGCCTGTTAATTAACTCTTAAATAACCATAACATATTTTACAACCTAGTCATAAACTCAAACTCAAACCATAATAATAATAACTTCAGAGTCCATCCTATACACAGGATGACCTACTGTATGTAGAACCACTACCTCCAACAAAAAAAGGTCATGCGCCGATTTATAACAAAAGTTCCTTTATTGACCAATCATTAAAACATTATACATAAAATCCATGATTACATAAAGATAAATAGACTATCAACAAGTGGAGGGGCGTACACCCCTGATCAGTAAGGATCTCTCCCGCCTATATTAGCCAAAATATAATACGTAAATTGTGAAAGGTATAATACCTAACGAATATATGGCTTTCCTCACTTACTCTGTTGCCCACTCTGAACAACAAACTGAGCCCATGGATATCGTCCGGGGTCCAAGTCAATCACATGGTACCCGGGAGGAATAAGACATATGCGCTCTGTTCAGAGAGGGAAAAGTCAGATATACAAATACATGAGGAAAATAATCAACCACAGCTAACTCTAAGGTGCACTTACGGGAGGATACAATACCGAACAAGGATGGACGCCGTCACCTCAGCCCCAACGCGCGTTTCGCTACCTGCTTTTTCACAGGTCCTGAATTGATGACGCGGCCACCACAAGATATTCATCATACAGTCAACAATATATCATAATATGAGAATCCCCAGCTGATGTAGTTCCTACCACATAAAAGCACAGAGGCAACCCCCCTGTCACCTAATATTCTCCTCAAATAGCCATATTCCGTGTCTGCATTCATACCGGAAACCGGAAGTGCTATCAACGCCATCTTGAATGAGGGCAAATGTAGCGGCATTCCTGTGGAATTACTCAAAACACCTATTCCTTGACCATAAAATATAACAAGTATGTCTAGTCGAGGGAGATACCCACCGGAGAATCCCTATTAGTGTATATTTTTACTAATAATAACCCCGGACCAGAAAAAACCCCGGTACCGGAAGTGCCCCAAAAACACCATATTAAGTATTGGAAAGCTGCCAACATTTGCACCCCATATTCAAGGGTTACATCAGTGCTAATAAATACCCTAGCAGTGTACAAATACATGTGTGATTGCACATTTACAATTAAAACACAAATCTGTGCTAAAATTAATTATACCAGTTTAAATATATCTTTACGTCAGGTGGGGAGCCGTCCCAGACACTGGGGGAGGGCTCGACACATGATGCAACCTCAATTTTGAGCAAAGTGATGAACCATATATATATAAGAATCAAGAATCAAACAATAAGTGAAAAAGGTGACACAAAGTGATTGTGACAAGAAATGACAAACTCAAATAAATAAAACGAAAAAGTGCAAAAAGAAAAAGTGCAAAAAAAGTGAAAACCGGTGACCGAGTAAACGCCTGGGGGATATGACTCCGAGGTATGTCTCTTGTACTATGTCTCCGAAAGATGCCTAGAAGACAAAAAATTGGTACAGGAGGATAATAATTGGAGTTCTCAAAATGCTCAGCTCATAATGATTGTACAATGACCACATGTATTCTAACCCCTCATTTTTCCACGTATCCATTAATCCCTACTAATAAAACACAATTAAAATCAATTAAAAACAACATTAGAGATGAATGACTGACTGACCAGGATGTCAGGGAAACTACAAAAACGGGACGAAGCTATTATTCTCATTGAGACCATAGGGGACCAATGTCTTTAAGCAGTGTATCCACCTAGTTTCTCTTTGGGCAAGGATGCGCTTCCAATCCCCCCCTCTCGGTGAGATCAATACTCTATCAATTCCACAGAACCTAAAGAGTTTTGAATTTGATTGATGGCACTCCCGAAAATGTCTGGCTATTGGTTGGAGTGTTTCTAACTCCGACGTCTCACTAGCCGCTTCAATTGCCAGTACATGTTCGCGGATGCGTCTCTTAAAGGGACGTGAGTTCATCCCCACATAGATTTTATTACACGGGCAAATAGCCCAGTATACCACCCCAACCGTGGAGCAAGAAATCGTATGAAGGATTTTATATTCCTTTAATCGTTCCGTGCTCCAAAAGATATCAGTACGGTCGATATTGCAGCATGCTACGCAGGAACCGCAGGGTTTACACCCCCATTTCTCACCCCTGGATCCAAAGATACGGCCCAGGGTCGGTCCTTGGTAATGGCTTTTAACCAATACGTCCCTTAGATTTTTCTTGCGTCTAAACGTAATTGCCGGATACAGACCCACACTTGAAGACAGATCACCCTTCAGCACCTCCCAGTATTTTGTCAAGATTTTCCGTACCTTATCCGTGCCTTTGGTGTAATCCAGGATAAATCTGACTTGATCATCCGTGGTTTTTCGACATGGGTGGCTCTGTCTGCTCTGTGGATGTAATAGAGTGTCCCGTTTACTCTCTTTGGCCCTCTTCAATGCTTTTCTGATGTCTCTCTCCGCATACCCCCGTTCCCGAAATCGTTGACTTAAATTTTGTGCTTGCTGATCAAAAAATTCCTCAGTAGAGCAGATCCTCCTAAGTCGCAGGAACTGACCCACTGGAATATTTCCAATGAGTTGCTTGGGATGGGCTGACTTTGCATGTAGGAGTGAGTTGACCGCGGTCTCCTTCCTAAAAAGGTCAGTCCTGACCCAACCTTCCTCTCCCACCGTTAGGTGTATATCTAGGAAGTCGATCTCGCTCCTGCTGGCCCTAGAGGTAAGTCGGATATTCAAATCATTCACATTGAGAGATTCCACAAATTGTTCAAAATCCCCCACGGACCCCCGCCAGATGATAAGGATGTCATCTATGTAACGGCCCCAAAAGAGGACACGTTCTATCATTGGCTGGGGGTCCGTGAGGAAAATGCGTCTCTCCCACAGCCCCAGGAACAGATTTGCGTATGAGGGCGCACAAGACGCCCCCATCGCTGTCCCCTGGAGCTGTAGGAAAAACGCACCCTTGAACAAGAAAAAATTATGTGTCAACACAAAATCAAGAAGTTCAAGTAAGAACTTACTTTTTTCTTTCTGTATTGTAGAAGATCTCAAAAAGAATTCCACCGCGGCCAACCCGTCTCTGTGCCGAATGCTCGTATAAAGAGCTTCCACGTCGCAAGTTGCAATCACCATATCCGGATCAAGTTGAATGCCTTCCATCTTTCTCAAAACGTCGTTGGTATCCTTCAAGAAGGAGGGTAAGTTCTCCACCAAAGGCTGTAAGAATGTATCAATATATTTACAAGCCAGATCACAAACTCCATTGATTCCCGACACAATTGGACGCCCCGGAGGGCACTCCATGTTCTTATGTACCTTCGGTAACAAATAAAGTGTCGGGACTGTTGGTTCGTTTGGTATTAAGTACTTCATCTGCTTTGGAGAGATACACCCCATTTCACATCCCCGTTCCAAGATAGATTCCAGCTCAGCCCTAAATTTTAATGAGGGATTGAACGTTAATTTCTTATAACACCCAGGGATGCGCAGTTGCCTATACACTTCCTTCTCATACATATCGGTAGGCCAGATTACTATATTCCCACCCTTGTCTGCGGGTTTGAAAAGAACGTCCTTCCACCCGCTCATCTCCTTAAGGGCCGATTTTTCGGCAGCACTGCAATTATCTGGTAATCCCTGGGTGTGTAACCGTTCCAAATCTTTACTCACTAATTTAACAAAGCAATCAATATCTGGAAATAGTTAGAACGGGGGGAATTTTTTGGACTTTGGAATTAGAGAAGACGGAAACTCACCCCTATTATTTTCTTGTTCTTCCATCAGGGACAGTAGGTTGTCCAATGCTTCCTGTTCCATAGGTGTCATCAGCTGGGGATTCTTTCTTTTCGAGTAGAGTCGTTTAAAAATCAATTTTCTTGCAAAGAGGTGCAAGTCCTTTATTGCTGAAAAATTATCAAAATTAGTCGTTGGACAAAAAGACAGACCCCTGCCCAACACATTTCTCTGGGCCTCCGTCAAGGTATGTCCCGAAAGGTTGATTACCTGTAATTGTTGTGACGGTACATCCCGGATATCCTGGCGTCTCTTCCGGGTATAGTGTGGATTGTCATCAAATTTCCGTTTCGTATTTCTTCTAGGGGGCATCGGCGTGCCTCCCGAGATGCTCCCGGATTCTGTCCCAGATGATGCAATGGATGAAAAGGAGGTTGATCTTGAGCGTGGTGGATTAGCTGGTATTTTCCACCTGTATACCCTATTCTGGGCCACATCAGATTTGTCCCTCTGAAGTTTCTTGGTCTTAACCATCTGTATTTGCTTCTCCCAGTTTAGGAATTGTAACTCCATTTCTTTATTGAACAAGTCCAACTCATTCTTAGACAAACGGGCCATCAGTTGCTCCTCTAGGCCACCGATCTCAGTGGCCAGAGTATCCAGCATACGTGTATTCAAATCAATTATCGTCTGCATCAGATTCTGTGAACAGCTATTACAGATGGCTTCCCATTTGCCACAAAATTCCTCATCCTCTCGTGCATATGACGGGAATGTTTGGACCCTCAGGCCACGTGGTATCAATTGTAAGTCCAAATATTTTTGTAAAGTAGCACGGTTCCACCATGTTTTTGTTTTCTTTTGAAGTAATTGTCTCAACTTACTTTTTAGTTCCCCTGTAGTTCCCGATCCTGTATCACCTCCCGTGATAGTCTCAGTACCAAAAAGTGCCTCCACCTGAGTTTGCCAAGTGGTATCCAGTAAGCGGTAATCCATTTTGAAGGAAAACGACCGATAGGTCCTTCTGTAAACAAAACAGGAAAAATATCAAATCCCCTTCTGTAAGCCCCTGGGCCAGGAAAGGCGCCAAAACCGCCCTATATACCACTACCTCCAACAAAAAAAGGTCATGCGCCGATTTATAACAAAAGTTCCTTTATTGACCAATCATTTAAACATTATACATAAAATCCATGATTACATAAAGATAAATAGACTATCAACAAGTGGAGGGGCGTACACCCCTGATCAGTAAGGATCTCTCCCGCCTATATTAGCCAAAATATAATACGTAAATTGTGAAAGGTATAATACCTAACGAATATATGGCTTTCCTCACTTACTCTGTTGCCCACTCTGAACAACAAACTGAGCCCATGGATATCGTCCGGGGTCCAAGTCAATCACATGGTACCCGGGAGGAATAAGACATATGCGCTCTGTTCAGAGAGGGAAAAGTCAGATATACAAATACATGAGGAAAATAAACAACCACAGCTAACTCTAAGGTGCACTTACGGGAGGATACAATACCGAACAAGGATGGACGCCGTCACCTTAGCCCCAACGCGCGTTTCGCTACCTGCTTTTTCACAGGGGCGTAACTTTCATGGATCTCCGCGGGCTTATAAAGGGCGTGGCCACGCCTCTCTGCGTCCTGAATTGATGACGCGGCCACCACAAGATATTCATCATACAGTCAACAATATATCATAATATGAGAATCCCCAGCTGATGTAGTTCCTACCACATAAAAGCACATAACGGTGGGAGAGGAAGGTTGGGTCAGGACTGACCTTTTTAGGAAGGAGACCGCGGTCAACTCACTCCTACATGCAAAGTCAGCCCATCCCAAGCAACTCATTGGAAATATTCCAGTGGGTCAGTTCCTGCGACTTAGGAGGATCTGCTCTACTGAGGAATCTTTTGATCAGCAAGCACAAAATTTAAGTCAACGATTTCGGGAACGGGGGTATGCGGAGAGAGACATCAGAAAAGCATTGAAGAGGGCCAAAGAAAGTAAACGGGACACTTTATTACATCAACAGAGCAGACAGAGCCACCCATGTCGAAAAACCACGGATGATCAAGTCAGATTTATCCTGGATTACACCAAAGGCACGGATGAGGTAAGGAAAATCTTGACAAAATACTGGGAGGTGCTGAAGGGTGATCTGTCTTCAAGTGTGGGTCTGTATCCGGCAATTAAGTTTAGACGCAAGAAAAATCTAAGGGACGTATTGGTTAAAAGCCATTACCAAGGACCGACCCTGGGCCGTATCTTTGGATCCAGGGGTGAGAAATGGGGGTGTAAACCCTGCGGTTCCTGCGTAGCATGCTGCAATATCGACCGTACTGATATCTTTTGGAGCACGGAACGATTAAAGGAATATAAAATCCTTCATACGATTTCTTGCTCCACGGTTGGGGTGGTATACTGGGCTATTTGCCCGTGTAATAAAATCTATGTGGGGATGACCTCACGTCCCTTTAAGAGACGCATCCGCGAACATGTACTGGCAATTGAAGCGGCTAGTGAGACGTCGGAGTTAGAAACACTCCAACCAATAGCCAGACATTTTCGGGAGTGCCATCAATCAAATTCAAAACTCTTTAGGTTCCGTGGAATTGATAGAGTATTGATCTCACCGAGAGGGGGGATTGGAAGCGCATCCTTGCCCAAAGAGAAACTAGGTGGATACACTGCTTAAAGACATTGGTCCCCTATGGTCTCAATGAGAATAATAGCTTCGTCCCGTTTTTGTAGTTTCCCTGACATCCTGGTCAGTCAGTCATTCATCTCTAATGTTGTTTTTAATTGATTTTAATTGTGTTTTATTAGTAGGGATTAATGGATACGTGGAAATGTGAGGGGTTAGAATACATGTGGTCATGGTATAATCATTATGAGCTGAGCATTTTGAGAACTCCAATTATTATCCTCCTGTTCCAATTTTTTGTCTTCTAGGCATCTTTCGGAGACATAGTACAAGAGACATACCTCGGAGTCATATCCCCCAGGCGTTTACTCGGTCACCGGTTTTCACTTTTTTTTGCACTTTTTCTTTTTGCAGTTTTTCGTTTTATTTATTTGAGTTTGTCATTTCTTGTCACAATCACTTTGTGTCACCTTTTTCACTTATTGTTCGATTCTTGATTCTTAATATATATATGGTTCATCACTTTGCTCAAAATTGAGGTTGCATCATGTGTCGGGCCCTCCCCCAGTGTCTGGGGCGGCTCCCCACCTGACGTAAAGATATATTTAAACTGGTATAATTAATTTTAGCACAGATTTGTGTTTTAATTGTAAATGTGCAATCACACATGTATTTGTACACTGCTAGGGTATTTATTAGCACTGATGTAACCCTTGAATATGGGGTGCAAATGTTGGCAGCTTTCCAATACTCAATATGGTGTTTTTGGGGCACTTCCGGTACCGGGGTTTGTTCTGGTCGGGGTTATTATTAGTAAAAAATATACACTAATAGGGATTCTCCGGTGGGTATCTCCCTCGACTAGACATACTTGTTATATTTTATGGTCAAGGAATAGGTGTTTTGAGTAATTCCACAGGAATGCCGCTACATTTGCCCTCATTCAAGATGGCGTTGATAGCACTTCCGGTTTCCGGTATGAATGCAGACACGGAATATGGCTATTTGAGGAGAATATTAGGTGACAGGGGGGTTGCCTCTGTGCTTTTATGTGGTAGGAACTACATCAGCTGGGGATTCTCATATTATGATATATTGTTGACTGTATGATGAATATCTTGTGGTGGCCGCGTCATCAATTCAGGACGCAGAGAGGCGTGGCCACGCCCTTTATAAGCCCGCGGAGATCCATGAAAGTTACGCCCCTGTGAAAAAGCAGGTAGCGAAACGCGCGTTGGGGCTGAGGTGACGGCGTCCATCCTTGCTCGGTATTGTATCCTCCCGTAAGTGCACCTTAGAGTTAGCTGTGGTTGATTATTTTCCTCATGTATTTGTATATCTGACTTTTCCCTCTCTGAACAGAGCGCATATGTCTTATTCCTCCCGGGTACCATGTGATTGACTTGGACCCCGGACGGTATCCATGGGCTCAGTTTGTTGTTCAGAGTGGGCAACAGAGTAAGTGAGGAAAGCCATATATTCGTTAGGTATTATACCTTAACAATTTACGTATTATATTTTGGCTAATATAGGCGGGAGAGATCCTTACTGATCAGGGGTGTACGCCCCTCCACTTGTTGATAGTCTATTTATCTTTATGTAATCATGGATTTTATGTATAATGTTTTAATGATTGGTCAATAAAGGAACTTTTGTTATAAATCGGCGCATGACCTTTTTTTGTTGGAGGTAGTGGTATATAGGGCGGTTTTGGCGCCTTTCCTGGCCCAGGGGCTTATAGAAGGGGATTTGTATGTAGAACCACCCAAACAGGCCTTCTCATGTGTCATTCCTGTGGTGGACAGGACTAGCAAAATGGTGCAATAACAGAATGTCATTGCAGAAAAATTTACAGCTGACAACACTGTCGGCAGAGTATGTAGTTCCTTGGGCAACCCAGGAGTGGAGATGAGGGGAACACACAGCAGTTACAACAGAGGCAGGACAAAACTTTCCAAGGCCTTGGACAGTTTCATGACACCCCGCCAGCTTCCTCACCCTGATGCGCAGCCTAGTGTCATAAGGCGGGAAAAATTTTGGAAGATGGTGAAGGAGTACATAGCAGAACGTGCCAGTGTCCTCACTGATCCCTCTGTGACTTACAACTATTGGGTGTCCAAGCTGGACACGTGGTACAAACTGGCACTGTATGCCAGAATTTTGTCAGAGCGGGTATTTAGTGCTGCTGGTGGCATTATAACAGATAAGCGTATCCGCCTGTCAACTGAAAATGCTGACAGGTTGACTCTTATAAAAATGAACAAGGCCTGGATTGCCCCTGACTTTTCCACTCCACCAGAGGAAAGCAGCTGAACATAAAGGCTGACCGGAAGGCACTTCCAAATAATATTTTTGAGGGTTATCGCACCTGGAGGCCCTCAACTACTTTCTTTTACTCAGTTTGATCGCGCCCAGGGCCACGACCTCTGCGTGCACCATCAGCATCACGGCCATTTCAACGACCCTTGCTGGCTGCGTTCTTAATATTAAATGTTATATATGCTTAAAAAGTATGTCACATGTACAGTAGTGTATGATTTGTAAGTGTATGACCAATATATAAAAAAAAGGTACTTGGGATGCGCACACATTACACAGGAGATGTAGCCCTGATAATGTCACAGACTAGCATACACCGTCTACAGATAAAGTACAGTATTTGTCAGTGATATGTATTAAACGTAAACACAGTAGATGTGGCACAAATAATTTAAATTTGCGCTACAGACACTGTTTTTCGGATGTAGTACAGTATTTGTCACAGAAAGCCACACACTATGGACACTGAGATTAGGCACAGATTATTTAAATTTTCAGATGCAGTACTGGATATGCCACGGATGTGTATTACACGCACACACTACAAAGACAGTAGATGAGGGCTAGCCTCTGATTATTTAAATTTACGCTAAAGAAACAGTTTTCGGATGGAGTACTGTATATGTCACTGATGTGTATTAAACACACACACACACTATAGACAATAAAAGTGTCGCTGATTATTTGAATTTACGCAGAAAGACACAATCTGCGGAGGATATACAGTATATGTCACTAATAGGTATTAAAGAAAAATATCTTACTGCTGTCAAACACACACAGTCTTTGAAAAGCTTTTGGTAGTAAAAAAAGCTAATTTCTCTCCCTGCACTATCTGTCCCTTCCTCAGCATGGATAGCCCTGAGACTGATCAATTTAGTGCAGGTAAAAATATATTGCTGCTGTCAAAAACACACACACAGTAGTCCTTCAAAGGACTTTGGGGTCTTTGAAAAGCTTTTGGTAGTAAAAACAGCAAATTTCTCTCCCTGCACTATCTGTCCATTACTCATCACGGATGTCCCTGAGGCTCTCAAACACACACACACACGCACACACACAGTAGTCCTTAAAATGACTTTTGGGTCTTTGAAAAGCTTTCATAGAATAAAAACTCGGAATATCACTCGCTACACCGTCTTTCCCTCCCTACTCTCTGCTCTCACTGACTATGACTCATCCGAGCACGTGTCATCGGGTGCTATATAAGCTCCGATGACGCGTTCCGGCCAGCCAATCACTGTAATGCCAGTAGCTAACATGGCTACGGCATTACAATGAAGGGCATTACTTACCTGCACGTTTATTGGCTGATTAGAAGGAGCCAAACGTGCGGGGAGGAGACTCGAGCATTGTGCTCGAGCACATGTGGTAATCGGCCAAGTACAGCAATGTGCCGAGCATAGCGATGCTCGAGCAGAACCGGTATTCTGCCGAGCATGCTCGCTCATCACTACAATTGTATTTAATTCTTATCATATACTCAGGAATCAAACAGCGGTACTGGACTGTTAACGCAGTACCTACCACAATTATATGAACCGTGGACATTAGAGGATCTGTATTTTACTATAGACAGAATTTGAAGGGGGGAGTGCTTGATCAATACAATATATGTGGTATAAGATGACAAATGACCTCAAATATTAAAAATATTATATTTAGGAAGGCTTCTCGGGTTAATAGTGATACTGTACATTATCTCATGTTTCATATTTAGACCTTTTGGTGTCGCATTGAAATATCCAGTATGCCTCCTTGTTGCACAACAAATCTTTGACATTATCTCCCCTAAACAGTCTTTTGATTTTTTCCATACCGATCACTTTCAACCCCATTACTGAGTCTTTGTGTAGCTGTAAAAAATGTTTGGATAGATTTTATATATTCCTATTTCTTTTTGGATTGGTAATGTCATTAAAGGGATTCTGTCACCATGTTACAGCATATATTGATGCGGACATGCACGGCTAGATCGCCGCTAGCATGTCCGCACTATATGTGTGCCAGAGCGCTGCGCTTCTATATTGACTGTAAAAAATGATTTTATTAATATGTAAATTAGGGAGTCAAGGTGCCCAGGGGGGCGGTACGAACCTTTCCTGTGCCCAGCCACGCCCCCTGTGAAGGAGCCCAGCACCGCCTCAGTTGTATCATTCTCATCTGTGCTGACAGTTAGAGCGCTGCAAGTCTCGTGATGCGCGAGATCGCGCATGCCCAGTTCCTTCCCTGAGGCTGATGCCAGCACAGGGAAGGAACACTGTCAGAACTGGGCATGCGCGATCTAGCGCATCGCGAGACTTATAGCGCTCTAACTGTCAGCACGGATGAGAATGATACAACGGAGGCGGTGCTGGGCTCCTTCACAGGGGGCGTGGCTTGGCACGGGAAAGGTTCATACCGCCCCCTGGGCACCTTGACTCCCTAATTTACATATTAATAAAATCATTTTTTACAATCAATATAGAAGCGCAGCGCTATGGCACACATATAGTGCGGACATGCTAGCGACGATCTAGCCGTGCATGTCCGCATCTATATATGCTGTTTCATGGTGACAGAATCCCTTTTACGATGTTCCAAAATACAGATGTTTAGTTTTGTGCAACCTATGTATTTTTTTATTAAGAAGAGAACACAGGATCATATCATCATTTTTAATTGTAAAAATATAGTATCATCTGCGTTTCAAAACTGTTTACCTAATGCTACATGGCAGCATGTGCGGCAGGGATGCAAACCTGATCTATACTGAAACTGATACTTTGTAGACAAGTAGCCTTACGTGTTGTGGACTGGAATAAATTAGGTGATTTGTCCTATCGATGGGGGTCTCCTATAAATAACATCACACCCCTGCTGTAACAATTAGAGTTGAGCGGACACCTGAATGTTCGGGTTCACCGAGTTCGGCCGAACTTTGCCGCAAAGTTCGGGACCCGAACTTGACCCGAACTTGAACCCAAACCCAATTGAAGTCAATGGGGACCTGAACTTTGGGGCACTAAAATGGCTCTAAAAAAGTCCAGGAAAGGGCTAGAGGGCTGCAAAAGGCAGAAAAATGTGGGTAAGTGCCCTGCAAACAAATGCGGATTGGGAAATGACGTAAAATAAAATAAATAAAAATTTTAATACTGAACTAAGAGCAGGAGGTCAATATGGACTAGGAGGTTGAGGAGGCGGTGGATATGGTGGTGGAGGAGGTGAAGGCAGGCAACACGTTTTTTGTTTTCTTTTCTTTGTTTCCTTTTCTTTTTTATTTTATTTGGGTGCACCACAAAACATTGGGTAATATATAAAATAACACAATGAAAAAGTGTGCTGGAGTATAACAATGGCTGTGTGAAGTTGGTATACTTGTCTATTCTGCACAAGGTACAGACAAGTCGACTCTTGTGGGATCCATGCCTGGTTCATTTTAAATGAACGTGAGCTTGTCCACATTGGCTGTGGACAGGCAGCTGTGCTTGTCTGTGATAACACCCCCTGCCGTGCTAAACACACGTTCAGACAATACACTGGCTGCAGGGCAGGCCAGCACATCCGAAGGCATAGAGGGCAAGCTTAGGCCATGTGCCTAATTTGGAGACCCAGACATTGAATTGGGCACCCCCATCAGTCAGTACGTGTAGGCGTGTGCACACATATTGCTCCACCATGTTGCTGAAATGCTGCCTCCTGCTAAGACATTGTGCATCAGCTGGTGGTGCTGGTTGTTGTTTCGTGGTAACAAAGCTTTTCCACATTTCGGCCATGCCAACCCTGCCTTCTGAGGTGCTGGCGGTGCCCCGGCTGCGTTGGCGACCTCTTCCTCCTCCTCTGCCTTCGCCTTGTGCTTCCACTAAGTCCCCGGTGTCAGTTGGGAATGCCATTAGCAGCATGTCTACCAGCATGTGCTTGTACTCACCCATCTTCCGATTATGCTCCAGTGAGGGAATTAAGAACGGCACGTTGTCTTTGTAACTGGGATCCAGCAGGGTGGCCACCCAGTAATCAGAACAAGTTTCAATGTGGGCAACTCGGCTGTCGTTGCGCAGGCACTGCAGCATGTAGTCGCATGTGTGCCAGGCTTCCCAGAGGCAAGGACAAGCTGTCCTCTGTGGGAGGTATATCGTCTGTGTCCTCTGTATCCCACCAGGCACACACAAGTGATGCCCTTGAGCTGTTTGGGTACCACCCTGCTGTGAACACGGTTCCTGCTCCTCCTCAAGAACTGTGCCCTGGCTGGACAATTGTGTACCTGGCTTTTGTTGGTGCAGGAACCCACCCTCCGAGCCACCTGCGAATGACTGGCCTGATAACCATTGAGATGATCTTCCTCCTCTTCTTCCTGCTGTGACACATCTTCCTCCATCATCGCCTTAAGCTTTTTTTCAAGGAGACATAGAAGTGGGATAGTAACGCTGAGAATGGCATCATCCGCACTGGCCATGTTGGTGGAGTAGTGGAAACAGTGCAACAAGGCGAACAGATCTTGCATGGAGGCCCACTCAGTGACAGTGAAGTGTTGCTGTTCCGCAGAGCGACTGACCCGTCCGTGCTGCAGCTGAAACTCCACTATCGCCTGCTGCTGCACGCACAGTCTCTCCAGCATGTGCAAGGTGGAGTTCCACCTTGTGGGCACGTCGCATATGAGGCAGTGAGCGGGAAGTCCAAAGTTATGCTGCAGCGCAGACAGGCGAGCAGCAGCAGGGTGAAAACGCCGAAAGGCGCGCACAGACGGCCCGCACTTTCTGCAGCAGCTCTGACATATAGGGGTAGTTTTTCAGGAATCTCTTCACCACCAAATTCAGCACACGCGCCAGGCAAGGGATGTGCATCAAACCGGCTAAGCCCAGAGCTGCTACAAGATTTCGCCCATTATCTCACACCACCAGGCCGGGCTTAAGGCTCAGTGGCACCAACCACTCATTGGTCTGTTATTCCAGGCCCATCCAAAGCTCCTGCGTGGTGTGGGGTTTGTCCACCAAACAGATGAGTTTAAAAACTGCCTGCTGTCGTTTCCCCCTGGATGTGCTGAAGGTGTTCTGCTGAGAGGATGAGGAAGTGGTAGAGAAGGAAGAGGAGTAGGAGTCAACAGGAGGCAATGAAAAATGCCCTGCAATCCTCGGGGGCGGAAGGATATGCGCCAAACAGCTATCCGCCTCAGGCCCAGCCACCACTGCATTTACCCAGTGTGCTGTTAGGGAGATATAACGGCCCTGGCGTCCACGTATCGGTAGTTATGTGGACCTTGCCACAGATGGCGTTGCGCAGTGCACACCTGATTTTGTCTGTCACTTGGTTGTGCAAGGAAGGGATGGCTCACCTGGAAAAGTAGTGGCGGCTGAGAACCACATACTTTGGGACAGCCACCGCCATAACGTTTTTAAAAGTGTCCGTCTCCACCAGACAAAATTACAACATTTCAAAGGTCAGGAATTTTGAAATGCTGGCATTAAGGGCCAGGGATGGCGGGTGGGTGGTCGCTTCCTCTTTCGATCCAGTGTTTGGGAGATGGATAGCTGAATGCTTCCATGGGACACTGTGGTGGTGCTTGTTGAAGCTGATGTTAGTGTCACATCCTCCGTTTGCGGGGTGGCCATTGCCACTATCACTCCAGAGGTGGAGGAAGAACCCGATCTTGCAGGAGAAGAGGGAGCAGGAGGAGCCAGAGACTTTTCGTGGTTTTGGAGGTGTTTACGCACTGCAGCTCGTGTCTTGCACTTAAATGCCTTGTCTTGTCTTGTCATCTGCACATTGTGTGAAGAACTGCCATGCTGGGGAACTCCTTGGAGCTGTCTTTGGTGTGATCGGTCCCTGGGTGCGGTGGGCAGTAGCAGGCGTAGTGTCTAGGGGACAGGCGCTCTTCTTCTGCACCCTGCTCTCTCTTTTGCTGTGCTGGTGTCTCTGCGCGACCACGTCCTCTTCCTCTGAATTGCACTAGCATGACCTTCATTCCATGTAGGGTCTAGGACCTCATTGTCCTCCACATCATCTTTCACCAAGTCTTCTGCATACGTGCCCTCCTTGTCAGTTTGCACACTGCAGAAAACCGCAGCAGTTGGCACCTGTGTTTCGTCATCATCAGAGATGTGCTGCGGTGGTCTTCCGGTGTCCTCATCCTCAAACATAAGTGGTTGGGCATCAGTGCACTCAATCTCTTCCACTTCTGGAGCAAGGCAAGGTGGATGGGCCAGGGAAATCCTGCCAGGAGAGTCATAAAAAAGCATGAGAGTCTGCTGCATGACTTGGGGCTCAGACTGCTTGGCTGATTTGCAAGAGGGTACTAAATAATGTGGAAGGTCCTGTCGTCTATGCGAACCTGAGGAAGGTGTTTCATTTGGGCGTGTAGCTGGCACAGATCCACCACATCCTCTCCCTGCAACAGGAGCCCCACCAACACCACGACCATGGCCACGTCTCTTATTTGACGCTCTCCTCATTCTTTTCAGTAACAAAACGAAGTTACAGACAGATTTTATAAAACTTGTTCCCTGTCAGGTATGCCGTGGCCGTGTCATAAACAGAAAATATTGGTTTTGGCCACACCTCTATGTGACAGATGAATTTAGTACACTTTGTGCCCGGCCAAATATGCCCTAGCAGTGTGATAAAGATATTTCTAGGTCACACCACAATATGAGAAACAAATTTATTACACAGTGTGGCCTTCCCAATAGGCCCTGGCAGCGTGTTAAAGATAAAAGATTGGTTAAGGTCACAACACAAGTTATGTTGAAAGATATGAGGGGCACAGATCCCCCAACAATCAGTAGTACACCACCTAATTTACTGAATACATTTTGGCAAGTCAGGTATGCAGAGCAGCAGGAACAATAATGCAGGCTGTAGGGGTACTTTATGGGCCAAAATTATGTTGTTTTTTTCAACCACAATGTCCTAGTGAAATTTACTGATTTTATTTGATTTACATTACAAGGAAATAAGGTACTTTATAGGAAAAAAAAAGAGGATTTTTCAACCCCAGTGAAACAGATGGATTTACTGATTATTTTTTTATTATCAGATTGCCTGTGCAAGCAGAAGCTGGAATTTATTTCAACAAAATATTTGATTTCTTCAACCACCAATGAAACTGACGGATGCAAATGAAATTCTTTCACTAGCAGTAGTACAGAGCAGGCCACAAATTTACTTTGTGTGAAAAGATTACGTGGTTTTTCCACCCACAATGTCCCAGTGGAATTTAC
This sequence comes from Bufotes viridis, assembly GCA_033119425.1. Taxonomy (NCBI): domain Eukaryota; kingdom Metazoa; phylum Chordata; class Amphibia; order Anura; family Bufonidae; genus Bufotes; species Bufotes viridis. The sequence goes on along the minus strand of CM065593.1, from coordinate 112,421,876 downwards.
AGATTTTATTTGATTTGTAGTACAAGGCAAAAAGGTCCTTTATATGAAAAAAAGAGGATTTTTCCTACACCAGTGAAACAGATAAATTAACAGAATATCGTTCACTATCAGATTGCCTGTGCAGGCCGAGGATGGAATTTATTTCAACAATATATATGATTTCTTCAACCCCAGTGAAACTGATGGATGCAAGTGAAATTTTTTCACTAGCAGTAGTAAAGAGCAGGCCATAAACTTACATTGTGCCAAAAATTACGTGTTTTTTCCACCCATAATGTCCTAGTGGAATTTACTGATTTTATTTGATTTGTAGTACAAGGCAATCAGGTACTTTATAGGAAAAAAAGAGGATTTTTCCTACACCAGTGAAACAGATGAATTAACAGATTATAGTTCACTATCAGATTGTCTATGCAGGCAGAGGATGGAATTTAGTTCAACACAATATATAATTTCTTCAACCACCAATAAAACTAATGGATGCAAATGAAATTCTTTCACTAGCAGTAGTGCAGAGCAGGCCACAAATTTACTTTGTGCCAAAAATTAAGTGTTTTTTCACCGACTGATTATATTTGATTTGCAGTACAAGGCAATGAAACAGATGGATTTACTGATTATATTTTTCACAATTCCAAATGTAGTGCACAGAGCAAATGTACTTTTTAGCAAAAAAAAAAAAAAAAAAGAAGAAGCCCAGAATCTGATGTATTTAGAGAATTAATGACCAGGATATATGCAGCACAGGGGTGCTTTACAGAACACAATGCAAAAATATCACCCCTAGGTCCCTAAAATCACAAATGGAGTAACAGAATTATTTTCCCTTTCCCCTGGCAGATATGCAGTGCAGGTGCATTTAAAAAAATGGGTAAATTTTTCCAAATTAAGTAAATTGACTGGATTCTATTACGGTCCCTGGCACATATGCAGCTGCAAGTGCACGTCACTTGCACAAAATGACCGCCAACACCAACCACTCACAGAAATATAAAAGTCTTTGTCACTGGACTCATAAAAAAAAAAAAAAAACTGCCATATCTCCCACAAAAACAAAAAGGTTGTAGATCGCTGAGTGAACACAATTCTGATATCAGATATTATTCAGCAAAGCTTGTTTCCTACTCTCTCCCTAAAAGCACCAGCAGCAACCTGTCCCTACACTAACAACAGCAGAGTGACGTGCTGCGCTACGTGACTCCAGCTTATATAGAGGCTGGGTAACATGTTGCACTAAGCCAATCACAGCCATGGGATTAGTAGGCATGGCTGTGATGCTTCTAAGGGCAAAGTACTTAGACGCTTGTTGATTCGCTGCCCAGCAGCTTTTCAACCAACACCATAAAATCTGCCGAACACCAAACCCGAACTATTCCGAAAATGTTCAGGTGCTAAAAATCCTAAAATTCGGTTCGGGTTCATTCAACTCTAGTAACAATCCCTTTACAGTAGCATAATCTTCCAGAATGGGCAAGTATTTATGAACAATATCTCTGATTTGATTAAACCGATTGCTGCACTGAAGTATAAGTAAAGTTTATTTTCAAATCTTACTGTTTCTTTTTTATTGATATTTTTATTGACAAGGCTGATACGGATTTTTTTTGGAGACTAGCTGTCTAGCATGATGTAAAGATCAATTTTTGTAGCCGCACTTTTTAAGGCGTTGGGTCAGTATTTCTGCCTCTTTCTCATATTGTAGAGGGTCAGTAAAGTTGCGCTTAACTTGCATTAATTCACCTATGAGGGTTGCTTTGAAGGTGTGTTTTGGATGTTTACTGGCAGTGTGTAAGATTGTATTACCTGCTGCCTCTTTGACTTCCATAACATTTTTATACAGCAAGTGTTAAAAATACTCCTCCAAAATTTTTTAAAAAAGCAATTAATAAGTGCCAACTAGTACAAATATATTTGTTACACGAAAATATTATTACATCATTGAAATTGAACAAAAAAGAGGGGGGGTTGCTGGAAGTCGGTATGAGAGGACGCATCTAGCGGAGCTCCGGGCTGTGAACCCCAACTTCTTATTGATCCTGAACGTTAATTAGCGTAAACATTACCTCGAGAGAGCAGGAGACCGGGGAGATCCCGAAAACCGAACATGTCGAGAAACAAGTCCTCAGCGGCAGCAGAAAGGCTCAAAGAATTCGCCCGCACAGAAAACCAAGATGGCGCCGGCGCAGGCCTACATGCTGCACCTCCTGCTGGTTCGAGCGAGTCCCTTGGCTCTCAAGAAGACATCAACTCAGAGCCTGAACCTTCGCTTAAGCAAGTCACCAACCAGCTGCTACAGGCTATTGCAACCTGCAAGACCTCGATAGTGGGCAAGCTAGAGGAAGTTTAAGTGGACATAAGTCTCCTGCGGCATGACATGCAGAATATGAGAAAGAGAATCGCAGAGAGCCGAGACCAGAGTGTCGACTATAGAGGACCGTATGGCACCTATCCCGGACCAGCTGCGAGAATTGGAGAAGAAAGTGGACTATTGGCAGCAGAACACGCCAAAATAATCTGCGAATTATCGGACTTCCGGAGAGGGTGGAGGGCACTGATCCATGCGCGTTTGTCACCACGTGGCTCTGCAACACTTTTCCAGACGCCGAGTTCTCTAATGCCTTCATTATTGAAAGAGCACATCGTGTCCTCGCTAACCCCTGGCCACTTGGGACTTCTCAGAGACCACTGCTAGCCAGGCTCCTGAATTCTACAGATAGAGACTTTTGTAGTAGTTAAAAAACGTCTACGTGACCTAGGATTACCATATTCGATGGTGTACCAGGCCAGGCTGTGGGTTGCAGATAGAGATACCAGCAGATTCTTCAACTCTCCAGCTGAGGCGACTACGTGGCTGGATGGCAGACATCATGCGTCGAGAAGTCTAAGATGATGAATAGTCAGACTTTGAGATGGCTATCGCCCCGGTCCCTCTTGTGGACCCAAGGTTCCTAATGTTATGTGGGAATCTTCTGATTGCATATTTGCTGGCACTCCTGTAACAGCATTTTTGTCCGCTACTCTACTCTTCTGTTTCCTGTTCTCTACCCCAAGCACCCTTTTTGTAATTATATGTGCTTATCGCTTCTATTTACTGTGAGAGGAATGTATGCGCATCTAGTGACTGCATATTGGAAGGGAAGGGGTTAATACTACCGTTAACACTGCTCTGCTACTCTCATTCCATAGCTACAGTACCATTCTCTTCGTCACTATGGGCCTTTCGGACCAATATGCAAGTCGATAATGCTAGAGGTTGGGGCGCAGGGCCCCCAGTTCTGTCACTTGTTGTTACGTGCAACTGTTAAAGTTTACCAATAGCACACCCCGTGATATCAATAGCCATGGAACTTAGATGGCCTTCCAAGCTCTGAATGAAGTGGTCCTAACTGAGGATCGCACGAAAAGTACCTCAAACCAATTATCTACTTGTTCAGTTGATAATGTTTAGTTTTATCATAGTTATATGTTTTGTTTGTGCAATTCGGCAGCAATTGGATCGATACATGGGGATGTTGGAGATATATGTCTGGGTAGGTCGTACGACTGAGAGGTATAAGCGACACCATACTTCAGTCACTGTGCTGTTATGGCAGATATTCGTATATTGTCTTGGAATGTAAGGGGCTTGGGAAGTAATAGGAAGCGCACCATGGTCTTTTCAGCGATCCGGAAACTCAACCCACATGTCCTGTGTCTGCAAGAGACACATTTGACCCTGGATACAATATGTAGGATTCAGAGACCGTGGGTCCAATGGGTGCAACACTCATGCCACACCAACTTATCTAGGGGCGTCTCAATACTAGTGCACGAATCTCTTAGATGAGAGGTTGATAGAGTGCAAGTTGATCCCAGTGGGAATTATGTATTTGTAGCGGCATATATCAATTGCGTCCTATATGTCATCCTTGGAGTATACATACCGCCTCCAGCCAACCTTCAGGTTTTGACACAAGCTGTTAGTTTTGCAGCGGCATATCCTCAAGCCAGGGTGTTGTGTATGGGAGATCTTAACATGACTCTAAATGCCTGTTTGGATAGGTTCACCCCTACCAACCCGGCGGACGGATCTGGCACACCTTGATCACCACTGGCAAGTTTGCTGGAGGAGGTGGGGTGGTTAGACCTGTGGCGTGTAAAGCACCCAGGAGTTAGAAGATACTCTTGCCACTCAGCCAGTCACAATACGCTATCACGTATAGATTACTTTTTAGGAAACTTAGCTATGTACTCAGCCAACTATCAGATTGATTTTGAACAGCGGAATGTTTCTGACCACTCCTCTTTAATGCTAAGGACTGAGATGGATGGAGGTGTGCAGAGACAGCCCACACAAATTCATCCCTTTTGGCTATCCTTGTTTGCGCCTTCGGATCGAATTCCTGACCAATTGGCAATTTTCTTAGCCGATCACACGGTTCACGAGGAGGTGCCTACGGTCCTCTATCTCGTTGATTAAGAGAGCGTCGGCAAGACAGGAGGAGGAGGCAGCACTGGAGTGCTCCAGATTGGAAAGGGCATATGTTGAGAATCCAACGGATGAGAATAGGGAAGAATGGTTAATGAAAGGGTGCCATTACCTCACCATTTTAAAAGAGAAAGCTCAACGTAGGATGTTCTTTACTAAGCAGTCATACTTTGAGCTACGTAACCAATCCAGCAAACTGTTAGCGCACATTGTGAGACAAAATCAGACGTCCCCTAGTATACTGCGTATTAAAGTGGAGGATGGCTCTGTGGTAACTGAACCTGACGCCATCACTGGGAGATTCCGGGAATTCTACCAAGAGCTGTATGAGGCTAGAGTGGAATATGCTGAAGAAGACATCATGGACTATCTTAGTGATGTATAATTTCCTACTTTAGCACCGGGAGACGTAGAGAGTCTAGAAGCCCCAATATCAGATCAAGAAATTACGGAGGCTATCAAATCTCTTGCCAATGGGAAGCCTCCAGGTCCTGATGGACTACCATTGGAGGTATATGCTAGATATGCAGAGGTAATGGCCCCCTCCCTACTCAATATGTATGCGCACTCTTTAGCTGCTGGCTGTTTACCACCCTCTCTATATGAAGCCACTATTATAGTACTTCTTAAACCAGGTAAGGACCCTACAGACTGTGGGTCTTATAGGACGATATCTTTATTAAACTTAGACTCTAAGATACTGGCTAAAATACTGGCATAGCGCTTGAGTAAATCTATATCTTCGCTGATTCACCCGGACCAATCCGGATTTATACCTGGCAGGTCTACAACGGATAATATCAGGAGGGTTCAGGTGGTGACCCAAATAGGGCTTAAATGGGAGGCGAAGTGGGCATTGGCATCTTTGGACACTGCCAAGGCATTAGCTACCCTAAAATGCTTTGGCTTTGGTCCCAATTTTATTAAGTGGATTTCTATTCTGTATAAACAGTACACCCAAACAAACAAGGCAAATTTATTGGTCAGTGGGGCTCTGTCTCAGAATTTTTGCTTGGGGAGGGGAACGAGACAGGATTGTGCACTATCCCCGCTACTATTTGCACTGGCCATAGAGCCACTGGCTATATGTATAAGGAATGACGCTGAATTCAAAGGAATTAAAATAGGGGACCAGGAGGATAGGATAGGACTGTATGCGGATGACATGGTGCTGTTTATGTCCAACATGGAAGATACGCTCCCTAGAGCTATCAATTTGATAGAAACCTTTGGTTATTACTAAGGCCTGCGCATCAACTGGTCTAAGTCAGCGATATGACGTCTGTATACGCCGGATTCTGTCGGCCAAAGGGGAGAATTGCAGATGGTCTCTAGCTTTAAATATCTGGGGATTGTCATCAACAAGTACATGGCCTCCTTTCACACATTGAATATCCATCCTCTTCTGGACTATTGCAAGGAGAGATTTAGAGTGTGGGGGACCTTACCACTATCTGTTGCAGGGCGTGTTAACTTGATAAAACTGATTGTATTGCCTAAGTGTTTATATATTATGGAGCATGCACCATGTATAATACCCAAAACTGTCTTTCAGAAATTTAAATCCATGATATCAGTGTTTATATGGGGCGCGACTAGGCCTAAACTCTCGGCTGACAATCTGAGCAGGCTAAGGGGACAGGGAGGAATGTCGTTGCCAGACCTTTACTTATATTATCTGGCAGGGCAACTACGATATATCAAATTGTGGGTTTCCTCTGACTATGAGCTTACCGGGTCGGAACTCCACTTGGCTACCTACTTAAAACTCACAACGCTATGGCTGGTGCTGGAGCAACTGGCACTATTCCTGAGACTTCTACTGCCAATTCATAGGTTGGCTGTTCAGGTGTGAAAGGCGTGTAGGTTAATACATGACTTTAAAGAGTCCATAAATGAGACTCCCCTGTGGGACAATCCTATGTTCCCACAATTACTAGTACTTCCTGAACCCCAATTCTGGAGAGACCATGGTGTGCGCACTTTAGAGGCTCTCTATACTGCTAACGTATTTCATGCTTTTGAGGACATGAAGAATAAGTATGACCTGCCCAGAACATCGTTCTACAAATACCTACAATTGAGACATGCTATGCAAGTCCACTTTAGTAATGCCTCGGTGACTATCTCCAATTTCCCCATGATAGGGGTTATTCACTCTCAGGGACCACGCGGGTTTATATCTGCGCTTTATACTCACCTACTGGGAACTAAATTTAAGTCCATCCCTGTACCTGCGATTACCAAATGGCAATCTACTATCCCAGAAATGTTGGAAGAGGACATAGTAGATATTCTGGAGTCGCCCACCCTAGTATCTCCAGCTGTTATCAATAAATTTATTCAGCTTTACATTATACACCAGAGCTACTTGTCCCTGTCACGATTGTATAAAAAAGGGCAGGCTAGATCACTCCCGATTAGAGATGAGCGAACATTTAAAAAAAGTCCGTTGTTCGGGGTTCGGGTGGTGGTTAATTGCGCATCCCATTATGGATTCCACAATAGCGCATATGGAATCCATAAGGGGCGGCTGCCACCAACCCGAACTGTAGAACAGCTGAAGGACCTGGCGTGACGTCACTGTCATGTGATCAGTGCAGGGGGCGTGGCTCAGCACGGGATCAAATCCAGTGCTGAGCCACGCCCCCTGTACTGATCACATGACAGTGACGTCACGCCAGGTCCTTCAGCTGTTCTACAGTTCGGGTTGGTGGCAGCCGCCCCTTATGGATTCCATATGCGCTATTGTGGAATCCATAACGGGATGCGCAATTAACCACCACCCGAACCCCGAACAACGGACTTTTTTTAAATGTTCGCTCATCTCTACTCCCGATGCCACAGGTGTAGTGTGGTAGAAGCCAACTTTTGGCACCTTATATGGGCCTTTCCTCATATACAGAAGTTCTGAAAGGAAGTAATCGACTTTCTGTCAGAATTAATAAACTCCACTATTCCCTTACTTCCCATGGTATGAGTACTCACACTACATCAGAATTTTCCTCAGGGAAACGCTCATTTTAGCACTAAAGGCTATAGCGATTAGGTGGATGGGGGATAAACACCCGTCCTTGTCTCAATGGAAACGGCTAGGTAATGGGATAGTTCCATATGAAAATATAGTCTACAAGAACAGAGGGAGGGCTGACAAGTTCCTGAAAGTATGGGGGACCTGGTGTTTTTCTCCTCGAACACTGTTCCCGTCGTATAATTTGGTGAATGGCCTTAATAACTATACTAGATGATTTCAATGCTTGTAACTGTTTGAGTTGCTAGTGATCTGCATTTCAAATTCCTGATCTACTTGAACCAACATATTACTGCCATGTATGTACGATGCTGATTTGTACAATTATCAAATGTTTGTCTATGCACTGCATTTGTTCAATAAAACAAATAAAAAAATAAAATAAAAATAATTGAACAAAAAAGGTTTTAGTCATCTGACTATGTGCGAACAATTGTTAACAATAATTTGATTAATAAAGTCCAAAATAGTGTGGGCATTGAAAACCAATATACAAAATCTAAAATCTCTTTATAACAATAGCTATGTTGCACCAGACTGAAAAATAAGGATCATAATAATTAATTAAGATTTAATATGGGCATACAATAAAATCCCAGCATATTCCTATGCTCTGAGATGTTGGCTTAACATTCACATGCACAGTGTTTGCATAATGGGATAAACATGCAAATGAAAAATTAATAAAGCTACTGGAAAAAGAAAATAAAAACATTCTTCACATACACTAGGACTAAGGCAACTGCTAAGCTACAGAGCTACATTTCATTTACATGACATATAAATATGATTTTTTCCATTTTATGCGTGAATTAAAAAGCCATGTTTTTATTTTAAATGACAGATGGAATAGGCATAAGCCATTAGATTTTGGTAAGGCGAAGAAAAGTAAACCAATGCCAGCATATTTCATTTGAAATATATAACAGATGCTATTTGGATGGAGTCCTGTCATAGTGTGGGGCCTGCATTTAAAAAAGCACTCCCGGATCATTCATTGATGGCATCATAATTCATACATAGCAGTGGTCAAACAAAAAAATAATTGGCTCTTGTAATAAAGTCAAATTGTGTATATGTATATATATATATATATATATATATATATATATATTTATATTTGTGGTCATGGCTGCGGCCAACGATGCTTTATGAACCCTAGGGAGAGGAACATCAAGGGCAGCCTGGCCCGGCTAGCCGTGTGCTAGCTAAACCTAACTTAATGGCTTGAATTGTGCCCTTAGCCATAGCTGTGGGTAGGCCTACAAGGGGGCAAAAGCCAAGCCAAGTAGGTTATAAAGAAACCCAATGAAAGTGCAAACAAATCCGTGACCAACTGTAAGGCAACGGCAATCTTGACCGCACATTCAGGAAGTATGCGGCAAAACCATAAGGAGACGTACATCACAGCTTGCAAATGACGAAACCGGAGACATGATGCTCGATGTTGCAGATAGTGCCCCGAAGCGGAATGAAGGACTGGGAATACGCTGTGGAATGGAGCATGAAATATTAACTGAACCTGGTGACATGTGGTTCTAGTACTGACAATTGCCCTGGCCTCCGGAGTTTGTGGAACCGAAAGAGAAACCTGCCTGCCTAGACTATGCAAGAAGTGAGGGGCAAAAGAAACCATGAAAGTAGGAAGGGAATCTTTGAATAGTTCCCCAGACATCATCTATCTGCTTGCCATGGCCCCTGCATTTTTCTGTGAACCCCTGAGAATGGTTTAATCCTGAACCGGGAAAACCGACCTGGTATCTGAGTCTACCATTAACCTACATGGCCCGAATATCGTGGCAGGCGAATATCGTTGAAAAATGTGACCTGACCAACATGGCAGGTGACTCTAAAGATTTGAGCTCCAGTAATTGAAGTGTGATCCTGGAGCATGGCAGACACTGGACATTAATAAGGTGTAACACCTAAAGAACGTAAGGAGCAGGAAACTTAGTTGAGTAACAAGTGAACCTGACTGAACCCCGCAGGTGACAGACTTTAGTTTAAAACATGGGCTGTATGCAGGTGATCAGGGAAGCAGATATGAATGTGAGACATTTGGGCCCAATCAGCCTGGAACCATGGATGGACAACCAACCAGGCAGGACTGAAAACAGGTAATCGGACCCCCGAAGCCATGGGGCCGAAGCAGTCGTTGGACCCCCGAAGCCATGGGGCCGAAGCAGTCGTCGGACCCCCGAAGCCATGCGGCCGAAGCAGTCATCGGACCCCCGAAGCCATGGGGCCGAAGCAGCCGTCGGACCCCCGAAGCCATGGGGCCGAAGCAGCCATCGGACCCCCGAAGCCATGGGGCCAAAGCAGCCGTCGGACCCCCGAAGCCATTGGGCCGAAGCAGCCGTCGGACCCCCGAAGCCATGGGGCCGAAGCAGCCGTCGGACCCCCAAAGCCATAGGGCCGAAGCAGCCGTCGGACCCCCGAAGCCATGGCAGCCGTCGGACCCCCGAAGCCATAGGGCCGAAGCAGCCGTCGGACCCCCGAAGCCATAGGGCCGAAGCAGCCATCGGACCCCCGAAGCCATGGGGCCGAAGCAGCCGTCGGACCCCCGAAGCCATAGGGCCGAAGCAGCCGTCGGACCCCCGAAGCCATAGGGCCGAAGCAGCCGTCGGACCCCCGAAGCCATAGGGCCGAAGCAGCCGTCGGACCCCCGAAGCCATAGGGCCGAAGCAGCCGTCGGACCCCCGAAGCCATAGGGCCGAAGCAGCCGTCGGACCTCCGAAGCCATAAGGCCGAAGCAGCCGTCGGACCCCCGAAGCCATAGGGCCATAGCAGCCATCGGACCCCCGAAGCCATAGGGCCGAAGCAGCCGTCAGACCCCCGAAGCCATAGGGAAGGTACAGTACCTTCCCAACAAACAAAATAACAACTTGTAAAACATGGCAGGCCCACTGGCCTCCGCTGAGAAGCTGTTTTGTTGAACTAGGCAGGAGACCAATCTGAGTGAATGCAAACCAGGAGTAAAGGAGACCAATCTGAGTGAACACGAATCAGGATTTAAAAGGATTTTTTTTTTTTTTTCACACCACCAAGGAAAAACGTACGCCTGAAAAGAAAGCAGCCATGTTTACCGGGAGAGTACTTAGCAGTGGGTGCGGAGTGCCCCGTTGAGAATACGGAGTGTAGCAAGTAACAGGAGAATGTAGCTTTGAGTGGGAGCCGAATGTAACACATGGTGTAACAGCAGATGGGTGAATGCCGCTCAGGATGTGAGTAACAATGTATGAGCGCTGCTCTGAGTATGGCTAGAGCATGAAAAACATGGTATAAAGCAGACGTAAGAATGCAAACTGAACGTGAGCGGACTATTAACGTGATGCATCTGCGGACACATGAACACAGCTTTAGTAGTGAATGGAGTAGAGGACAGGATGTAAAAGTAGACATGCGGACGCAGCTTTGGATGTGAATGAAATATTAACTCGAAGTGACAGCCGACATGGAAAGCAGCTCTGGCAAGTGGGGTATAAAACCTGTTGTAGCAGTAGAAGTGTTAACACAACTCTGGGTATAGGCAGAGCAAACAATTGGTATAACGGCAGCTCTGGTTGTGAATGGAGCGTGACACATGCTGTGAAAATGACATGAACGCAGCTCTTGAAATGGGCCTGGAAAGAACCTGTAGTAACAATAGACGTGTGAACGCAGCTCTGGGTGTGAGTAGAGCAAACATGATATGCCAATAGACGTATGGACGCAGCCCTGGTCGTGAATTTGACTGCCTAAGTGTGAAGGCTCCTTTGTGAGTGAGCCGAGAACGAAAATAGGTATAACAGCAGCTCTAAATGTGAGTGGAGCATGAACATGATGTGACAGTGAACGTGAATGCACCTCTGAAAACAAGCCTCGTATGACCTGTTGTAACAGCAGACATGTGAACGCAGCTCTGACTGTGAGCAGAGCAAACATGGTATACTAGCCGATGCATAAACGCAGCTCTAACCACACACAACAACATGATGCAACAGCCAAGTGTGAAAAGCCAACGGGTGAATGCAACTCGAATGTGATTGAAGTATGAAGCATGATGAAAATAGCAGACATGTGGACACAGCTCCAGTGAGCAGAGTGTAAAACATGTGTAAAGCAAAATGTAAAGGCCGTCTGGAAAGCGTGAAAGTGATGGACAATAAAAGACGTGCGGATACATCTGAGGGTGTGAGGCGTATAAAGCGAGGTGCAAGCAGGTATAAGACAGAAGTAGAGCCGAACGTGGAAATGCCGCTCAGAATAAGAGCAGAGCATAAAGTGCATCAGGGTTTTAGTACATAAAGCAGGAAAATACATGAAGTCTAAAGATGGTGGTGGCTGGGGGAAGAGGAGTCACATGGCAAGGAACAGCTACAGCAATAGGTCAAACAACAGCTGAGTCTGATGTTCAATCATGACGTCACATGCAGCCCGGGTGACTGTTCCCTAACTGCGTATAAGCTGAAGTAATTTTCCATGCGACAAACAAGCGACGTAAATTTGCAAGATATATTGGAACTAATTCTTATTATCAAACAAACGAGGTTGAAAAAGAAATAGAAATTTTTTAGCCCCAACAAAACAAACCTGAGGCAGAAGATTCTGAGGCGAAGCCTCCCGTTTGCTAGAAAAGTCGGGTTCCGACCGGCCAGGAAGGATGGCCACGGCCCAACTTACTTACGTATTACCCCGCGTGCATTGCTACGATAGCAGAGAGCAAAGAAAAAAAAAAAAGACAAAACAAAACCTCCGTTCTGGCTCCATGCTGCAAAGAAAGAGATCCTGCCACCAGAGAAGCTAGTTCACTAATGACACCCAGCAGCACCTGTGCACCTGAAGAACACACGCCCAGGAGTGAGGCAGTGGCTTGTTTAAGTAGAGCCTCCGCCCCTCCCACAAATGCAGGCTGACTAGTCAGCCTTAATACATATATATAGTGGGGAGTTGCTCTGGTAGACAGTGGTGCGGGTGCAGTATAGAGGCGAAGGGAGTCCAGGTAGTGCAGCAAACAGTGTTTTATTTCACACTTGCACAAACAAAACTCAAAACAGTCACTTAGTGTTACTTCACACACATAGTAAAAACTTGAGGCAAAACAAAAGTCCAAGACGGGATCAAATCACCTGTGTGGTTTAGGTGCGTGTTCGCACCCGGCTGTCAGCCCAGCCGCAGGAAAGTCCAACCTCAGGGTTCCAGGCAGACTGCACGCCTCTTTGCAAGCTCTTGCTTCCAGCCCTGAGAGCTCCACAGAACACCAGCAGTTTCCAGGTTAATCACCTCAAATCCTAGGTGTCAGTTTTTCAGCCCAGCACAGGGCTCAGATCCCAAACACAGAGAGAGAGCCCTTTGCATAAACCCAGCTGTCTTTTAAAGGCAGCTAGGTATTAACCCAAAAACCCGGACCGGCACCTAAAATCCGGTCCAGTATTTGCCCTCACCTGGCTGCAATCAACCCAGCAGCCCAGGCCGAGAGGAAAATACCTGTTTTTTACCACCAAACCTCTCACTGTGTCACAATATATATAGTACTTAACACTAAACTGTGAATATTGGCATAAAGCCAAAAACTTTCAATTAAAAATGTAAATTAATTTGCCTAAAATTCTATTACAAACTTTTTTTTTTTTTTTTACAAAACTGTAGTTTAAAGTATTATAAGCTGGTTAAAGTGCTGAATTTAAATATTTGTGGGAATTAAAGAAAAAAAAAAACATTTTAATGATTTTTGTATTTAAAGAGGAGAGGTCAGTTTTATTAATCATATAAACTCTATGTTCTGCCATGTTTATTTTCACCAATGTAACTGTGTGAGCGCTTGTTTTTTGTGAAATGTGCTGTAGTTTATATTGGCATATATGCTTTTTAATCACTTTGTATACCTTTCTTTGGGAGAGGAGGTGGGCAAAAATTGCAATTCTGTCAGTGTTTTTTATTTTTATGGGGTTCTCCGTGCGATATATATGAAATGATAACTTTCTTCTGTGGGTTGATATGGTTATGGTGAAAAAACATTTTTATGTTTTTTTTTTTTTTTCATGTTTTACTCCTTTGCAGCATATAATAACTTTGTTAAATTAAAAAAAAAAGTTATATTTTGAATCTCCACATACCAACATCCATAACATTTTTATTTTTTCAGCAACATAGCTGTATGAGGGCTTGTTTCTTGCCGGGACGGGTTGCAGTTTTAATTAGTACCATTTTGGGATACATGTGACTTTTTGATCACTTTTTAGTGAATGTATTAATTCCTGATCAGTAATTGGCATACAATAATGGAACACAGAGGGAACCAGGTTGCAGGGTGCAATGGGAGCACAATGGGGGCATCAGGGGCAAAAAGGGGGCATTAGAAGCAGGAGGGGGCAAAACTTAATTCAGACTTTGATCTCCAGAGTGGTGATCAGAGCCTGAAACCAGAAGAATTAGAGCAACTATGCTCTCATTGGTAAGTCTATACAGACTAACCAATCAGTGTGATTTCCTGCAAGGGATCACTCTGATTGTTCTCTTGTGGGCTTCTCACTTTATAGGCTATGACACTTTAGGCTACGTTCACACGACGACAATTGACGCGCGACAAAAAGTCGCACTATTGTCGCGCTACAATTTTTATAATGGGAGTCTATGGTGTCGCATTGCGACATGCGACATGCTGCGACTGCGACACGACAGTCGGAAAAAATCCATCCGGGATGGATTTTTGGCGACTGTAGTGTTGCAGTCCTAACATGTCGCATGTTGCACGTGCGACACCACCATAGACTCCCATTATAAAAATTGTCGCGCGACATTATTGTGACATCAATGTCGCGCTGCAAATGTTACAGTGTAGTCGTCGTGTGAACATAGCCTTATCGTCTCACAGCCCTGGTTAACAGTTTGGGCATAACTGCATGCACGATTTCGGTACATTACATGCAATCTAGATGTACAGTTATGTCCATATGTGGGAGGACAGGGCCGACCTTTGGGGTGTGCGAGCTGTGCGGCCGCACAGGGCGCCATGACAGCAAAGGGCGCCCGGCGGCCGACGCAGCTCGCAGACGCTATAGGCTACCAGGGCCAGACTGGCCTGCCGCAGCTCTGGTGACAAGTGGGGGTGGCCGGCGGCAGGGCACAGCAGGAGATGAGCGATTTTATTGCGCTCCTCTCCATAGTCATCTGTATCGCCGTCCTCAGGACGGCGATACAGATGTCTGTGCTGCAGCAGCAGAGGAGGGAGAGGTGTGTCCCCTCCCTGTTCCTTTTATAGGCAGCACTAGGCCGGCAGCCTATCAGAGGCTGGTGCAGATGGCACGATGACGTCATCGTGCTGCCAGAGCCGTACAGTGAGGGACACCAGCCGGAAGAGGCCTGCAGCGCATCACTGACAGGGAGGTATGTATAAGTGTATTTATTTTTTTTTTGTACAATGCTTTATACTGGATCATGATAGGTTGGGGGCTACTAGCACATGATAAGGGGGGGCTACTAGCACATAAGGGGGCTACTGGCATATGATAAGGGGGGCTACTGGCACATAAGGGGGCTACTGGCACAGAAGGGGAGACTACTGGCACATGATAAGGGTGTCTACTGGCACATAAGGGTGTCTACTGGCACATAAGGGGGCTACTGGCACATAAGGGGGCTACTGGCACATAAGGGGGGGCTACTGGCACATGATAAGGGGGGCTACTGGCACATAAGGGGGGACTACTGGCACATAAGGGGGGCTACTGGCACATAAGGGGGGCTACTGGCACATAACAGGGGGCTACTGGAACATAACGGGGGGCTACTGGCACATGATAAGGGGGGCTATTGGCACATAAAGGGGCTACTGACACATGGGGGGGCTACTGGCACATAAGGAGGGACTACTGGTACATGATAGGGAGGGCACTCTGGCTACTGGCACATGATATGGGGGGGCTCTGGCTGCTTGCACATGATGGTGGGGGGCTCTTATTACTGGTACATAGAAATTGTCTAGAGGGGGCCAAACAAAGACGTGGGTTGAAGAAATGAGGGAGAGGCTATACTTGCTTAGTGTTGTAAAATGGTTAAATATAGTGTACTGACAACATTGCTCTTGTTTCTACAATACATAAACTGACTTTGTGGATTATACTATTAAAGTGGCACTGTCCCTGTCTGGGAATTTTCCAAATTTGCAAAGACCCCCGACAGGCAGTGACATTGAAGCTGATCTATAGTTGATCTATACCTTCACTACTCTGTCTAGGTGAACCCGAGGGGGGGGGGGAGGGTTCGGGGGGCGCCACAAGATTAGCTCGCACAGGGTGCCTGAACAACCAAGGCCAGCCCTGTGAGAGGAGGTTTAAGGAACAGTAAAATATAAAAAAACAAAAACATTGAAAATTAATTCCAGCTATTCCTACCTCATTCTTCTCCTCTGCTTTTATGCTATTAAATCTCATATTTCAATTAAAAAATATTATATGTCTAAAGAGCTCACTAATTCCCACCTCATTATTACAGCCATTTGTGGACATTTTTCCCTGTTTCCCCTATGCAAAATTGTCAACTTCTTATTTTATTTTACTTGAAAGGGTTAACTTTTACTGTTTAATATTGTGTAACTGCATTTTATATGTTGTGATTAGTGATGAGCGAGCACCAAAGTGTTCGAGTGTTCGGGTACTCGGTCCGAACACATAGCGATATTCGTGCGCTCGGCCCGAGTATAATGGAAGTCAATGGGAGAAAACCAGGCACCCCCTGCTCGGATGAGGGGAGGGTGCCTGGTCCATTGGAAAAGGTCAGAAAGTGACAGAAACACCACCTAAATGGATCTGGAACAGCATGGGGACCATGTCTGGGTGCATCTTGGACTCCAATGTCGCTGCTGGGAAACATATTGTCCGAGTTGTCCGCCACTTTTACCTAGAGGCAGCATTTTTAGGAAACATTCTTTCCTGTATAATCAGTTGTATATACCGTGGAAATGTGGCCAAAAATTACAAGGAAAAAGCACTCCGATACAGCCAGTATATCACATAAAGGAGGCCTCATTCATCCTCATTCACATGGTGGTACAATTGTTTAGGTACACTGCTGAATTCATAAAGCCTATGCACTAAGTGAAAGAGCTGGCAAACATTACAAGGATCCGGCACTCCAATACAACCTTTATTACATATAAATGAGGGCATCATACACACCCTTTAAAAATTATCATTGATGGCCTACTGGTGACCCTCAAAAACATTTGGAGCAAGGGAGTGATGGTTACCCTCTAAAACATTATAGTTGAGGGCCTGAAGGTGAGCGGACCCTATAAAAAATTGTAGTGAGGGCCTAAAGGTGAGCGAACCCCATAAAACATTGCAGTGATGGCCTACAGGAGAGCAGACCGTATAAATCATTAGAGGTGAGGGCCTGAAGGTGAGCGAATCCCGTAAAACATTGCAGTAATGGCTTACAGGTGAGCAGACCGTATAAAGCATTGGAGGTGAGGTACTGAAGGTGAGCGAACCCCATAAAACATTGCAGTGATAGCCTACAGGTGAGCAGACCGTATAAAGCATTGGAGGTGAGGGCCTGAAGCCGAGCGAACCCTTCAAAACATTGAAGTGAGGGCATATATATTCTGTATGGAAGAGGAGACGAATGAGAAAACAAGATTCAAACATATACCCTATTTTTGCGGTGAAAAGGGTGCATCTGAATCTTGTGGATTTTTGTACATTATAATGCATACATTTAAATTGCGTTTTTGTTCCTCATTAGCTCAGCCTTCCTCTAGTGGAGTGGAGAAGTCAGGGGCAATCCAGGACTTGTTCATTTTTATCTGAGTCAACCTGTCAGCATTGGTAGTGGACAAGCAGATACGCTTATTTTTTATAATGCCACCAGCAGGACTAAATACACGCTCAGACAATACGCTGGCGGCAGGCCAGCATCTTCAAGGCGTAGAGCACATGTTCGTGCCACGTGTCCAGCTTGCAAACCCAGTAGTTGTAAGGATGCTGACACGGTCTGCAATGTATTCCTTCACCATTTTCCAAAACTTTTCCCTCCTTGTAGTACTAGGCCGTGTTTAAGGGTGAGGTTGCTGGCGGGGTGTCATTAAAATGTGTACCATGCCTTGGAAAATGTTGCCCTGCCTCTGTTAGAACTACTGTGTGTTTTCCTTGTCTTCCTTCCTCGGTTTCCGAAGGATGTACGGACTCTGGTGGCCGCATTGTCAGATGGAAAATTTTGGAGCAATATGTCAACAAGTACCTTCTGGTATTGCACAGTTTTACTCGTCCTCTCCACCACAGGAATGAGAGATGAGAAGTTCTCTTTGTAGCGGCGGTCGAGAAGGGTGAACACCCAGTAATCTGTGTTACCTAAAATGTGTATAACGCGAGGAAAGGCAGACTAGCATGAAGTCAGACATGTGTGCCAGACTACCAACGGGCAAGCCGTCGATGTCAACTTCAGGATGACTCTCCATACCCTCATACTCCTCCTCCTCCTCTTCTGCCCATCCACTCCTAACAGATGGAATTAAAGTTCCATGGGTACCAGCCTCTGTAGCAGAGGCGAGTGTCTCCAGCATCCTCCTTAATTGTGAGCAGCGATCTTTGAGTAGACACAGCAGTGGGATGAATACCAAATATGAGCGTGGGATAGTCGCTCCAAATCCCGGACTCCCTTCAACAGATAACATAAAACAGGAATACCGGGTTGTATCAAAATAAGTAAGTATCTTTATTACATAATATATAAAAGAGGATCAAAGTCCAAACAGTGTAAAAACATGTATATATATGGTTGGTGGTGCAAAACACAAAGGATAACAAACCCTCACGGGGGTGATTGTATAGCGTAGTGTGACATCAGAGTATAGAAATAAGGGTCAATAGTATCATACATGGGGTGCTAGTGTTGATTTTGGCATAGTCTGTGGTAACATATGCCATACATCAAATGGAGCTTAAGCAAAATGCTAGTAGTTACATAACAACATCAGTGGTATTAGAATAGCCGGTAACCCATGTAGGACGTACCTGATGTCACTCTCTAGCACTGCACTGCCCGTGCACTGGACACGATAGATAAAGAGTGACATCAGGTACGTCTTACATGGGTTACCGGCTATTCTAATACCACTGATGTTTTTATGTAACTACTAGCATTTTGCTTAAGCTCCATTTGATGTATGGCATATGTTACCACAGACTATGCCAAAATCAACACTAGCACCCTATGTATGATGCTATTGACTCTTATTTCTATACTCTGATGTCACACTACGCTATACAATCACCCCCGTGAGGGTTTGTTATCCTTTGTGTTTTGCACCACCAACCATATATATACATGTTTTTACACTGTTTGGACTTTGATCCTCTTTTTTTTTATATTATGTAATAAAGATACTTATTTATTTTGATACAACCCGGTATTGCTGTTTTGTGTTAACAGCAGTCGGATGGTTACACTAATAATAGCGTTATCACCACTAACCATCTGTGTGGATTCATCAAAGTTTTTTTAAACCTAACATAGGTCTGACATCAATGCCCACTCCTCACTTGTGAATAGTGGCATTTGACTGGAAAGGCGACTACCATGTTGCAGCTGGTATTCCACAACTGCCCTCTGCTGCTCTCAAAGCCTGGCCAATATGTAGAACGTAGAGTTCCACCGCATGCTCACGTCGCACGCTCACGTCGCACAACAGTTGGTGAGCTGGAAGCCGCAAGCGATGCTGCAGTGTTGACAGACCGGCTGAAGCTGTGGACAACTTTCGGAAATGGGCAAAGAGCGGCGCAATTTCACTAGTAGCTCCTGCAAATTGGGGTTTTGATAAACCACTGAACCACTAAGTTTAAGACATAGGCTAGGCATGGAATGTGTGTCAGATTGCCGAGCTCCAAAGCCGCCACCAAGTTTTGGCCATTGTCAGACACAACCATGCCGGTTTGTAGTTTGAGTGGCAAGAGCCACAGCTCGGTCTGGTCCCTTATACCCTGCCACAGCTCTGCAGCAGTGTGCTGTTTGTCCCCTAAACAGATCAGATTCAGCACAGCCTGTTGACGCTTACCCACAGCAATGCTACACTGCTTCCAGCTAGCGACTGATGGCTGACTGCTGTTGGAGGTAGGAAGGAGGGGCGTCAGATCTGGATGATGAGACGCAGGACAGCCAGGGGCGCAATCCGGCACTCAGTAGATCCATTTTGATTGGTTTAAATATTTTTATTACTGGAATAGACGACGCGTTTCGGGGCGACAGCCCCTTTATTAAGTCTAAGAAGAAATGTACATATATAAGGTTACAATAAATAACACAAAAATGTATAATAAAACTTCATAAAAGTTGCATAAAATAATTGATTAATAATTAGTAATTATTCAAATTGTCTTGTTCGTAGGATAAACACATATGTGCGTAAAAGGTTTTTTGAAATGTTTTTTGATTTATCCTTTTATGCACATATCCACCCTCATTGTGGTTGTGCCCAATTTGGTACAACCAAAGTAGGTGAGCGAGCCCGATAACATTGATTTTTCTAATTGTTGTGACGTTATTACCCTATGAGCACCTTTCTTTTTCCTCTATTGCCACATTGTGCTGTTGGAGGTGGAAGTGGAGGAGGAGGCGTTGGAGGAGGAGAAGTGGGGGTTGGAGCCAGTAACATAGCCGGTAACGGAGACTCTGATGGATGTATGGCCCGCAATCCTAGGCGTAGGTAGCACCCAGGATATGACTCACTCCCGGCCTCCACAACATTCACCCAGTGTGCAGTCAGGGAAATGTAGCATCCCTGGCAACCAGCACTTGTCCATGTGTCCGTGGTGAGGTGGACCTTCCCAGTAAGTGGGTTGGTCAGGGAACGGGTAATGTTCTGGGACACATGCTGGTGTAAGGCGGGCACGGCATACCGTGAAAAATAGTGGCGGCTGGGGACTGTGTGCAGAGGGACGGCCGCCGACATCAGGCTGCGGAAGGCCTCAGTGTCCACAAGCCTAAATGGCAACATTTCAAGGGCCATTAATTTCAAAAGTTGCGCATTTAGTGGTATGGCCTGTGGGTGGGTGGGTGGATAGGTGGGTATTTGTGCTTACGTTCAAATGCCTGTGTTATCGACATTTAGACGCTGTGCTGGGACAGGGAAGTGGATGTTGTTGATGATGGTTCATGCAAATGTCCAGGTGCAGGGCGAGGGCCATCCGGGCCTGTGCCTTCGACAGAGGATTCTCCAGCAATGGGTAATGCAGGGGAAGTGAAGGCAGTGGTGGGACCCGCAGACGCAGAGTGTGGACCCAGGTGTTCGGCCCACTTATTAAGGTTCTTGGATGCCATGTGGCGGATCATGCTGATGGTGGTGAGGTTGCTAGTGTTTATGCCCCAGCTCATTTTGGTACAGCACAGGTTGAAAACTACAACTCTTTTGTCTGCGCTTTCCTCAAAAAAGCGCCATACTGCAGAACACCTACCCTTTGGCAAGGTAGATTTACGCATGGGGGTGCTCGGTGTAACGGCTGCGGGCCTGTTTGGTGTAGGCCGACATCTCCGTTTTGCAACCCCACTGCCTCTTCCAGACTGTTGCGGTGCTACGGATCCCTCCCCCTCTGTACTGCTGTCCTCGCTCGGCTTTTCACCTTCCCATGTTGGGTCAGTGACCTCATCTTCCACCACCTGCTCTTCCGCTACCTCACTTTGCTCATCCTCCTGACTTGACCTACCCACCTCCTCAGTGATTGGCAACTGTGTCTTATCATCATCCACCTCGTGAACGAATGATTGCCGTTCACCACCGTCATCTTCCTGAGACTGTGAAGGTTTAAGAGGTTGGGAATCAGGGCACAAAATATCAGGTACCTCTTCAGGCATGCTTTGCGAGAGAGCCAAACCAAGTACTGGCGATGAAAAGAGGTCATGTGAATATCCGAGTGTGGGATCACTTGTTTGGCCAAACTCGACATGGTGGGAGGAAGGAGGATCAGAGTGAGGATTCGGTTGACCAGACTCTTGGCTACAGAGACTGGACTTCGTAGAAGAGAGGGTGGTGCTTAACCGACTGGAAGCATTATCTTCTGCAATCCAACCAACCACCTGTATGCACTGGTCCGACTTGGACAGTGTTGTCCTGCGCCACCCAACTAAGTTGGACATGAAGCTGGGTAAGGTGGATTTTTTTTGTTTTTTCTGGTGCACTGGCAGCAGGCACAGTTTCATTGCTCCCAGGGCCACGGCCTTTGCTTGCACCATCAGCATCACGCCCAGGGCCATGGCCTCTGCTTGCACCATCAGCATCACGCCAACTTCCCTCTCCCTTTGTGCTTGCCTTCTTCATATTAATGGTGTTGTCTGTAGATGTGGCGCAAATTTTTTTACTGTCCGCTAAAGACTCAGTTTTCTGATGCAGGACAGTACTGGAAACAGAAAAATATAGATTTTCGGCACTACACTAGCCCAGAGATAATATAATTTTTACAATACAAACTGTATTAGCTTGCTGTAATGTACTAGATACAGGAAAATACAGATTTTTGACACTACACTTGGCCATAGATTATGAAATTTGTACAATACACACTTTATTGGCTTGCTGTAAAGTACCGGATACGGAATAATAAATATTTTCGGCACTACACTAGGACACAGATAATGAAATTTTTGCACTACACACTGTATTGGCTTGCTCTAATGTACTGGATACAGAAAAATACAAATTTTCGGCACTACACTAGACCACAGATAATGAAATTTGTACACTACACACCTTATAGGCTTGCTATAATGTACTGGATACAGAGAAATACAAATAATCGGCACTACAATAGGCTATAGATAATTAAATATTTATAATACGCACTGTATTGGCTTGCTGTAATGTACTGAAGACAGAAAAATAAATATTTTCGGCACTACACTAGGCCACAGATAATTTAATTTTGACACTATACACTGTATTGGCTTGCTGTAATGTACTGGAGACAGAGAAATACAAATTTTTGGCACTACACTAGGCCACAGATGATGACATTTTTACACTACATACTGTATTGGCTTGCAGTAATATATTGGAGACTGATAAATACAAATTTTTGGCCTTATACTAGGCCACTGATAATTACATTTTTACAATACACACTGTATTGGCTTGCTGTAATGTCCTGGATAAAGAGAAATACAAATTTTCGGCACTATACTATACCACAGATAATTAAATTTTTACAGTACACACTGTATTGGCTTGCTGTAATGTACTGAAGACAGAGAAATACAAATTTTCGGCACAACACTAGGCCACAGATAATGACATTTTTACAGTACACACTGTATTGGCTTGCTGTAATGTACTGGATACAGAGAAATACAAATTTTCGGCACTACACTAGGCCACAGATAATGTAATTTTTACACTACACACCTCATCGGCTTGCTATAACGTACTGGATAAAGAGAAATACTAATTTTCGGCACTATACTATACCACAGATAATTAAATTTTTACACTACACATTATATTGGCTTGCTGTAATGTACTGGAGACAGAACAATAAATATTTTCGGCACTACACTAGGCCACAGATAATACAATTTTTACACTATACACTGTGTTGGCTTGCTGTAGTGTATTGGAGACAGAGAAATACAAATTTTTGGCACTACACTAGGCCACGGATAATGACATTTTTAAAATACACTCTGCATTGGATTGCTATAATGTACTGGATAGAGAAAAATAAAGATTTTTAGCACTACACTAGCCCAGACATAATGTAATTTTTACAATACACACGGTATTGGCTTCCAGTAAGGTACTGGATACAGGAAAATACAGATTTTCGGCACTACACTAGCCAGAGATAATGTAATTTTTACAATACACTGTATTGGCTTCCAGTAAGGTACTGGATACAGAAAAACTAAGATTTTCGGCACTACACTAGCCCAGAGATAATGTAATTTTTACAATACACACTGTATTGGCTTGCTGTAATGTAGTCGATGCAGAAAAATACAGATTTTTGGCACTACAATAGCCCAGAGATAATGTAATTTTTTCAACACACAATGTATTGGCTTGCTGTAATGTACTGGGTACAGAGAAATACAGATTTTCGGCACTACACTAGCCCAGAGATAATGTAATTTTGACAATGCACACTGTATTTGGATGTAGTTCTATATTGGATACAAATTTGTCCCAAATAAAATGTATTCTCTGCGGACACACAGATATGCCCAAAACTATTTAACTATGGCCAAAATATAAATAACTCTCTGCTGGACAAATTAATATAACGGTTGCGGATTGAACGCACACACAGATGTGGCGCAAGTTAGGTTAATTTCCCCAGAACAAATAATTTATCTGATGGTGCAGTGTATATCTCACTAGCAGGCACACTGTAGTGAATAAGCCCCTTTTTTTTATAATGTCTGCCTAACACACTGCTTTATGATGGTGCAGTGTATATCTCAGTACCAGCACACTGTAGTGAATAAGCCCCTTTTTTCTAATGTCTGCCCAGCACACTGCTTTATGATGGTGCAGTGTATATCTCAGTACCAGGCACACTGTAGTGAATAAGCCCCTTTTTGTAATATATGCCAAACATACTGCTTAATGATGGCATATTGTAGATGTCACTAATCGGAAATCTTTCTGTCATAGTGATGCTCGAGCCGAACCAATACTCGGCCGAGCATGTTCGCTCATCACTAGTGAAATGCGAAAATTACAGCCCTTTTTCTCGTGTATTAGTGGAAAAAGTAAAATATATTTGCCGATCAGCGGGGCAGTTATCTGTTTTAAAGCCTTTTTTTGCGCGTATTAGTGGTAAAAGGAAAAATATATTTGCCGCTTAGCGTTGCAGTTATCATTTTTAAACCCCTTTATTGCGTGTATTAATGGAAAAAGAAAAATATATTTGGCACCTAGCGGTGCAGTTACCTGTTTTATACACACGAATACACTTGGTGCCAGGCCGAGTAAATTCGATCGTCGAGCATAGCAATGCTCGAGCCGAACCAATACTCGGCCGAGCATGCTCGCTTATAACTAGTTGTGATATATATCCTGTTTATTTGCACTGTATTTGTGAGACTCTGTGGAAAGGGTTAATGAATAGTGAGATACATTTAGGACCTTTAATGAGAAGCTGGTAATTTTCTACAGCTATCATAGGGTTTAAAGAAGAGCATGTTTTGGAGAGAAAAAGCCAGACGTTGGGTACCACCAAAACCAGACAGACTGACATTTTGAATGTCTGCTTTAGCTATGTTATTATGTATGAAAATCTGTTCTTGTCTGGAAAAACAGCTTTTCTATAACTCACATATAGAGACAATGATTAATTGTTTATTGGGCCACATAGGGGTTAAAGGGGTTGTCATGTAAAAAGTGTTCTGCAGTTTTCAAACCAAAACCTAGATTTGAATACTTTTGCAATTGCATGTAATTAAAAATTTTGTATAACCACTGAATTATTCCATAAAATGTATATGTATAGCTTTATTTAATATACTGATATTTATTGTTATTATTAATTGTTTGCATAATATAATTGTATTTTATGATATTTGGTGTCAGTTTTATTTATGGCCTATAGAGATGAGCGAACACATGGATATTCGGGTTCGAGAAGTTCGGCCGAACTTCCAGAAAATGTTCGGGTTCGGGATCCGAACTCGACCCGAACTTTATCCCGAACCCTATTGAAGTCAATAGGAACCCGAACTTTTAGGCACTAAAAAGGCTGTAAAATAGTCCAGGAAAGGGCTAGAGGCTGCAAAAGACAGCAAAATGAAGGAAAATGCCCTGCAAACAAATGTGGATAGGGAAATGATTTAAAATAAAATAAAATAAATAAATTAACCAAAATCAATTGAGAGAGGTCCCATAGCAGAGAATCATGCGTCATATGGAGAAGGCCACCACTGGAGAAGGCCACTTTCAGTTATTTCGGCCCCAGCACCCAGATAGAGGAGAGAGGTCCCACAGCAAGGAATAAGGTGTCATATCACCCACCACTGGAGAAGGCCACTTTCAGTTATTTCGGGCCCAGCACCCAGACAGGGGAGAGAGATCCCGCAGCAAGGAATAAGGTGTCATATCACCCACCACTGGAGAAGGCCACTTTCAGTTATTTAGGTCCCAGCACCCAGACAGAGGAGAGAGGTCCAACAGCAAGCAATAACTTGTCATATTACCCACCACTGGAGAAGGCTACTTTCAGTTATTTCGGGCCCAGAACCCAGACAGAGGAGAGAGGTCCTACAGCAAGGAAAATGGTGTCATATCACCCACCACTGGAGAAGGTCACTTTCAGTTATTTCGGCCCCAGCACCCAGACAGAGGAGAGAGGTCCCACAGCAAGAAATACGGCGTCATATGACCCACCACTGGAGAAGGTCACTTTCAGTAATTTAGGCCCCAGCACCCACACAGAGGAGAGAGGTCCCACAGCAAGGAATAAGGTGTCATATCACCCACCACTGGAGAAGGCCACTTTCATTTATTTCGGGCCCAGCACCCAGACAGAGGAGAGAGGTCCCACAGCAAGGAATTAGGCGTCGTATCACCCACCACTGGAGAAGGCCACTTTCAGTTATTTCGGGCCAGCACCCAGACAGAGGAGAGAGGTCCCACAGCAAGGAATAAGGCGTCATATCACCCACCACTGGAGAAGGCCACTTTGAGTTATTTAAGCCCCAGCACCCAGACAGAGGAGAGAGGTCCCACAGCAAGGAATAAGGCGTCATATCACCCACCACTGGAGAAGGCCACTTTCAGTTATTTCGGCCCCAGCACCCAGACAGAGGAGAGAGGTCCCACAGCAAGGAATAAGGCGTCATATCACCCACCACTGGAGAAGGCCACTTTCAGTTATTTCGGGGCCAGAACCCAGACAGAGGAGAGAAGTCTCACAGCAAGGAATAAGGCATCATATCACACACCACTGGAGAAGGCCACTTTCAGTTATTTCGGCCCCAGCACCCAGACAGAGGAGAGAGGTCCCACAGCAAGGAAAAAGGCGTCATATGACCCACCACTGGAGAAGGCCACTTTCAGTTATTTAGGCCCCAGCACCCAGACAGAGGAGAGAAGTCTCACAGCAAGGAATAAGGCATCATATCACACACCACTGGAGAAGGCCACTTTTAGTTATTTAGGCCACAGCACCCAGACAAAGGAGAGAGGTCCCACAGCAAGGAATATGGCGTCATATCACCCACCACTGGAAAAGGCCACTTTCAGTTATTTCGGCCCCAGCACCCAGACAGAGTAGAGAGGTCCCACAGCAAGGAAAAAGGTGTCATATCACCCACCACTGGAGTAGGCCACTTTCAGTTATTTCGGCCCCAGTACCCAGAAAAAGGAGAGAGGTCCCACAGCAAGGAATAAAGTGTCATATGACCCACCACTGGAGAAGGCCACTTTCAGTTATTTCGGCACCAGCACCCAGACAGAAGAGAGAGGTCCCACAGCAAGGAATAAGGCGTCATATCACCCACCACTGGAAAAGGCCACTTTCAGTTATTTCGGGCCCAGCACCCAGACAGAGGAGAGAGGTCCCACAGCAAGGAAAAAGGCGTCATATCACCGACCACTGGAGAAGGCCAATCTCAGTTATTTAGGCCCCAGCACCCAGACAGAGGAGAGAGGTCCCACAGCAAGCAATAACTCGTCATATCACCCACCACTGGAGAAGGCTACTTTCAGTTATTTCGGGCCCAGAACCCAGACAGAGGAGAGAGGTCCTACAGCAAGGAAAAAGGTGTCATATCACCCACCTCTGGAGAAGGCCACTTTCAGGTATTTTGGCCCCAGCACCCAGACAGAGGAGAGAGGTCCAATAGCATGGAATCATGCGTCATATCACCCACCACTGGAGAAAGCCATTTTCAGGTATTTTGGCCCCAGCACCCAGACAGAGGAGAGAGGTCCAATAGCATGGAATCATGCGTCATATCACCCACCACTGGAGAAAGCCATTTTCAGTTATTTCGGGCCCAGCACTCAGACAGAGGAGAGAGGTCCCACAGCAAGGAATAAGGCGTCATATCACCCACCACTGGAGAAGGCCACTTTCAGTTATGTCGGCCCCAGCAACCAGACAGAGAAGAGAGGTCCCACACTAAGGAATATGGCGTCATATCACCCACCACTGGAGAAGGCCACTGTCAGTTATTTCGGCACCAGCAACCAGACAGAGGAGAGAGGTCCCACAGCAAGGAATAAGGCGTCATATCACCCACTACTGGAGAAGGCCACTTTCAGTTATTTCGGCCCCAGCAACCAGACAGAGAAGAGAGGTCCCACACTAAGGAATATGGCGTCATATCACCCACCACTGGAGAAGGCCACTGTCAGTTATTTCGGCACCAGCAACCAGACAGAGGAGAAAGGTCCCACAGCAAGGAATAAGGCGTCATATGACCCACCACTGGAGAAGACCACTTTCAGTTATTTCGGCCCCAGCACCCAGACAGAGGAGAGAGGTCCCACAACAAGGAAAATGGCGTCATATCACCCACCACTAGAGATGGCCACTCTCAGTTATTTAGGCCCCAGAACCCAGACAGAGGAGAGAGGTACAACAGCAAGGACTAAGGCATCATATCACCCACCACTGGAGAAGGCCACTTTCAGTTATTTCGGGCCCAGCACCCAGACAGAGGACAGAGGTCCCACACTAAGGAATATGGCGTCATATCACCCACCACTGGAGAAGGCCACTTTCAGTTATTTCGGCCCCAGCAACCAGACAGAGGAGAGAGGTCCCACAGCAAGGAATAAGGCGTCATATGACCCACCACTGGAGAAGACCACTTTCAGTTATTTAGGCCCCAGCACCCAGACAGAGGAGAGAGGTCCCACAGCAAGCAATAACTCGTCATATCACCCACCACTGGAGAAGGCTACTTTCAGTTATTTCGGGCCCAGAACCCAGACAGAGGAGAGAGGTCCTACAGCAAAGAAAAAGGTGTCATATCACCCACCACTGGAGAAGGTCACTTTCAGTTATTTCGGCCCCAGCACCCAGACAGAGGAGAGAGGTCCAACAGCAAGAAATACGGCGTCATATGACCCACCACTGGAGAAGGTCACTTTCAGTAATTTAGGCCCCAGCACCCAGACAGAGGAGAGAGGTCCCACAGCAAGGAATAAGGCGTCATATCACCCACCACTAGAGATGGCCACTCTCAGTTATTTAGGCCCCAGAACCCAGACAGAGGAGAGAGGTACAACAGCAAGGACTAAGGCATCATGTCACCCACCACTGGAGAAGGCCACTTTCAGTTATTTCGGGCCCAGCACCCAGACAGAGGAGAGAGGTCCCACAGCAAGATATAAGGCGTCATATCACCCACTACTGGAGAAGGCCACTTTCAGTTATTTCGGCCCCAGCACCCAGAAAGAGGAGAGAGGTCCCACAGCAAGGAATAAGGTGTCATATCACCCACCACTGGAGAAGGCCACTTTCAGTAATTTATTCCCCAGCACCCAGACAGAGGAGAGAGGTCCCACAGCAAGGAATAAGGCGTCATATAGCCCACCACTGGAGAAGGCTTCCTTCAGTTATTTCGGGCCCAGTACCCAGACAGAGGAGAGAGGTCCCACAACAAGGAAAAAGGCATCATATCACCCACCACTAGAGATGGCCACTCTCAGTTATTTAGGCCCCAGAACCCAGACAGAGGAGAGAGGTTCAACAGCAAGGACTAAGGCATCATATCACCCACCACTGGAGATGGCCACTTTCAGTTATTTCGGGCCCAGCACCCAGACAGAGGAGAGAGGTCCCACAGCAAGGAATATGGTGTCATATCTCCCTCCCTGGAGAAGGCCACTTTTAGTTATTTAGGCCCCAGCACCCAGACAGTGGAGATAGGTCCCACAACAAGGAATAAGGCGTCATATCACCCACCACTGGAGAAGGCCACTTTCAGGTATTTTGGCCCCAGCACCCAGACAGAGGAGAGAGGTCCCATAGCAAGGAATCATGCGTCATATCACCCACCACTGGAGAAGGCCATTTTCAGTTATTCGGACCCAGCAACCAGACAGAGGAGAGAGGTCCCACAGTAAGGAATATGGTGTCATATAACCCACCACTGGAGAAGGCCACTTTCAGTTATTTAGGCCCCAGCACCCAGACATAGGGGAGAGGTCACACAGCAAGGAATAAGGCGTTATATCACCCACCACTGGAGAAGGCCTCTTTCCGTTATTTCGGCCCCAGCACCCAGACAGAGCAGAGAGGTCCCACAGCAAGGAATAAGGTGTCATATCACCCACCACTGCAGAAGGCCACTTTCAGTTATTTTGCCCCCGACGCCCATATTGAGGAGAGGTTCATTCAACTTTGAGTTGCAACGCAAGATCATGGTAAAGTTAAAAAAATGAGGATTCAATAAAGAAGTGCCCTGGAGTACAAGAATACATGGTTGAGGGGGAGGCAGTTATAAATGTCTATTCTGCACAAGGGAGGGACAGGTCCTGTGGGATCCATGCCTGGTTCATTTTTATGAACGTCAGCTTGTCCACGTTGGCTGTGGACAGGCGGCTGCGTTTGTCAGTAATGACGCCCCCTACCGTTGCTTTAACTATTGGGACATTATATTGGTTTTTCTATACAATATTTATCAAGGCACTGCCAGCAGAGGCATATCACTTATGACAAGGTGTAGGACTTGTTATAAATTACAGTGCTCCTCTGGCTCTCCCTGCGCCATAACAAAATCTACGGCAGTCAGTTCAGTCATTATTTCTGTCAGTTTCTGGTATAAATAATGATGAATTAGCCTGAGTCAATGGTTCCACCCTTGCAATGCCCTCACTCCGCCCTCACCATACCCCCTTTACATAGGCTTGGCGAGGATGGTGTAAAATGCAGATAGCAACTAGTAAAATTGCAAATGCATTAAAATGTCACAAATCCAGTGGGTTTGCGACTTTTCTACTCTAAAAAGAGGGGAATGATAAGTTCCTCCTATTGTCTTTTGAAGTGGTTTTGAATACATGTGGATATGTTGCCAATATTTATACCTTTTACATAGGGTGGTGCCAGACCAACAGGGTGTATTACATATAGGTGTAAAGACCATCACAATTCCCATAGATCTTGTCAATTATTTAAATGTGAATCATTTAACAAAAATTCTAAGTAAAATAAATCTATGTGAATAATGTGCTGAAATGCAGTTCAAATGTATTTTTATCCAAGTAATTCGATTTTTATATAGTGCACATTAAATAACAGATTTCGGCCTGTCAGTTGAAAAAAACTAGGACTGGCCAAAACATGTCCTGATTTGAGATGCACACTCTTATGAAATATAGCAAATAAGTCATGGTCATGAATAAGACAGGTTGTCAAAACGTGTAGACCGTAAAGCTTTCTTATCAGCTCATGGAATTTTAAAGGATCGTAATAAAGAGATTGGATTTTATCTGTAGTGCATGTGCTGGATTTCTCCATTTGCAAGAAAGTGTTTCCCTGATTCGGGGTTCATTGCATGCCAATGGAGGTGAGCTGGAAATATTTTGCTATAACAAATAAGATATATGTATAGCTGTTGCTGGGCATTTCTTTCTCCATGATCCAATATAATGACCTAAACCAACCCCTATGCATAATATATACCTCCTACTTTCAGAATGATATGGATGTGATAGTCAAATCAAAATAAACTGTCCCACATAATTCTATCCTTAGAATTACATATTGGGGGGAACTTCTCTTGAGGAGAATAATTGAAGTCTCTTTTGCTTGAATCTGTGTTGGTGTACATTGGTGTACATATTTATCAAATGTCTTTTGTTGTTAAGTACATTTGTCTTAAACGTAACACTTTTGTCAAGAAAATTTGCTTGTTTTTCTTCTCCACTCTCCTACTAGAGTGAGATTGCAACTTTTTTTGCGACTTAAAAAAAAAGTCTCAATGATAAATCTGGAGCAAAACTCATTAGCATAGTTAACCACACCCACTTTTCCACCTACATTGCAAAACTGATGTGAGTGGTTTAAAAGTGCAAAAAGTCACAAAAACCCTGTTTTCCAACTATATGAAGCCAGAATTCTGGAGTAAAGAAATAATAATGGTCATTATCTTTAAAAAAAAGTAAACTAGTTTGTTCATTCTATCCCCTAGATACAATTATATCCAGTGTATATCTCAACTCCAAATCGGGCAGTGTAAACCCTCAGATGCTATGGTCAATAATAAATAGAATTATAAAGAAAGCAATAAATGACAAAAAGAAAGCATTTGAATCAATAACCCAGGAAGATAGAGAGGAAGCATTGAAAAACTATAAGGAAAAGAATAGAATATGTAAAAGACAAATATAAGCCAAACTGGACACAGCAAGATTCATTGCCAAAGATAATAAAACTAACCCTAAAATGTTCTTCAATTATATAAATGGTAAAAAATATAAATCTGAAGGCTTCAGTCCATGAGGAGAAAGCAAAGCTATTAAATATTTTTTTCTCCACTGTCAGATGTAATGCAGAATGCAGGGGCGTAACTATAGGGGAAGCAGGGGAAGCGGCTGCTTTGGGGCCCTGACCCAGAAGGGGCCCATCCAATAGGAGGAGAAGTACTAAAAGATTTTGTCAGGGCCCCTCAACAGTATTATACAATGAAATTATATACAGTGGCAGTATAGACAGTGTAGAAAACGGATGGAACAGCTGCCGGGCCTGGTCTGAGAGAGCGATCTTTACTAGCCACAGGAAAGGGGGCGGCATGAAAGGAAGGGGTTGTAAAAAAATTACTGGGGGAGGGGGCCCCATTCAAAAATTTGCTGTGGGGCCCAGTCATTTCTAGTTACGCCACTGGCAGAATGTAAAAGTTAATTCCCCATTAAAAGTTCCCTGTCTGACCCAGGAAAAAGTATAGCGGCGACTTAAAACGATTAAAATAGACATACGGGCATATACCCTGTATCCTAAAAGAATTAAGTAATATTATAGTCAGACCCTTGTTTATGATATTTAAGGACACTATACTGATAGGGAGTGTTCCACAGGAATGGTGTTTAGCAAATGTGGTGCCAATATTCAAAAAGGGTCCAAAAGCAGAGCTTGGAAACTATAGGCCGGTAAGTTTAACATCTGTCGTGGGTAAACTGTTTGAAGGTTTTCTAAGAAATACTATATTGGAGTACCTCCATGAAAATAAGAAAATAATTCCATATCAGCATGGCTTCTTGAGGGATCGGTCATATCGAACTAATTTAAGCAGTTTCTATATCTTGACTTCTCCAAAGCATTTGATACTGTTCCACATAAAAAGTTAGTACATAAAATGAGAGTGCTTAGACTGGACGAAAATGTCTGTATGTGGGTAAGTAACTGGCTCAGTGATAGAAAACAGAGAGTGGTTATTAATGGTACACACTCAGATTGGGTCACTGTCACTAGTGGGGTACCTCAGGGCTCAGTACTGGGTCCTATTCTCTTCAAAATATTTATTAATGATCTTGTAGAAGGCTTGCATAGTATCACTTTACAAATCACTAGTAGAAAAAGTAATATACATTGTGTGACAGAGTGTCTGGAGAAGTGGTGGACGGGGTCTATGTGTGTCCAAGATTCCTCACTTCTGTCATTTAAAAAGCAACCAGGGAAATGTTCAGCGGTCTATGCAGATGTCTCTGCAATTTGGGTTTGTATAAAAACCTGGTTTTAGGGCCTGTGTTGCTGGAGTGGGGAGAGAAGGGTGGACCCCCACTCCATCCAGACAGTCCGGGTTTTGGGCTGTCAGGTAATCACTCCTCAGGAGTGCTAGTCTGATATAAGGCTGAGAATACAGACACAGCTTGCTCCACCTGGGAACAGGTA